>JAJHZJ010000291.1:4604794-4887294 GCA_023548195.1 Bettongia penicillata ogilbyi
TAAGTATGTTTTGTAGAAGAGTATCCCCTTTATTTATGAGGGATATTTTTGCAGTTACGGTTCTTACTAGGTGGTGTAGTAGGTAGAGTTGCAGGTCTTGGAGTCAGAAAGACTCATCTTTCTGAGTTCAAACCTGGGCTCAGACACTTAATAGCTATATGACTCTGTAACTTAACCCTGTTTGCCTCAGTTTCCTCATCTGTAAAATGAGCTGGAGAAGGAAATGATGAACCACTCCAGTACCTTTGCCAAGAAAACCTGAAATGGGGTCACAAAGAGTTGGATGTGACTGAACAAGAAGAACATATCAGAAAATAAAATTGATATAAAAAGCCCAAGATATCTTTTTTTAAAAAGAAAAAATTTTTTAGAAGAAAAAATTACAGCTTTGTATACATTAGACTTTCTGGTTGCCAGGAAGGCAGTATGGCATAATGAAAAGCACTCTAAATTTGGAGTCAAAGGACCTGGACTGTTCTTTATTGTTTCTGTGATTTTTAATCTCTCTAGGTTTCCCTTCTTTTCTTTGCAGAATGGAAGAATGGGATTAAGTGATCCTTTCCAGCTTTAAATCTTATGATTCTGTGTATGTAGAAAGTATGGAAAATTTCTCATTCATGACAGAGATTCTGCCTCCCCCTGCTCTCTCCAACTGCAGAAACCTTGCTCTGAGCTTGACAAGTGTTCAACAAATTAGTGATTATCATGGGAAAATCCATGACCCAATTCATTTGTACTCCCTTCAAATAAGACTGACTGTGTCCTTATTCATTCTCTGTTTGTTAGCTTTTTATTGAATATGCCCATCATTCATTAGCCTTTGGGCACATTCACAAGTATCACTGAAAAGACATTTCTTGTCATCACAATCAATATTAGACAACATGAAAACAAGGTACATGCACACTGATAAATAAATAAAGATAAGGAAATCCAACTGGCTTTTTACAGTCTGTAAATAAATAAGCAAAGGTCCTGCTACAAGAATGAAGAATTTAAAGGTCCAGTGGGGTTTCTAATAGCTGAGGGATTCTGGATACTACTAGTTTAAACATAGTGTTTTCAGGGCTTTCTCTTTCATCAGTCCATCATTATCTCTGTCTTATCCCAGCAATTGTGATATGCAGGGTCACGCAAAGTGGATGGAAAACACACAGATGTAGGGAGAAAACCTCTTTTTTCCTCCCTTGCTTCCTATATTTCTAAAGTGGTATTTGGTGAGTGGGGAAGGGTAAGAGGTGATTTCCTGGATTATGGATTGTGGGTTGGTCAAGGATCAATCTTGGTGACACCATTAGTATGGCTGTCAGATACTTGATGAGTTCCTGAAGACAGCTTGCCTGGAGACATTGTAAACTAGCAGATTTTCCTACTTGTGTTTCTTTGGTTTGAAAGTTACAGAAAGTATTCGGTTGTTCTCTGGAATATAAATTTTGCTCTTTTGGGTTTCTCATGGGCTGCTAATACACACATTTTCCACATCAATTCTTTAACCAGGCAGCACCCTATTGAACACAATTGTAATAAAGAAATATAACACTGCAACAGAAACATATTAGTCTGATCAATGTTTTACATGCTTTGGTTTTAGCATAACAAACTATAGAGACTGCTAAATTAAATTCAGTAGGCCCCCAGGTATAAGAAAAAAAAACTGAAAACACTTGAATTCTTTTTAGTCATGAAATGTTTGAAAATGGCATTGCAAAAGATTATTTAATTTTGAGAACCAAATAGATGTTAAATGTAAATTCCTCAATTATGTATGCATGCATGTATGTACATGTATGAAAATGAAAGTCCATCAAAAGACATTCTTGTAGTAATTCTAATTGATTTGATGAGCCTGTTTTCAATTACTTAAGAAAGTACTAATGGTTCTCTGTGTACCTGTGTAGCTAGTTGTATTCATGCTGAAGTCCTCTGATGTCCTACTGTGGGGCATCCTGAACCTCTGAGAGGGCCTGCTAATACGGAAAGTTTGAATATGTACCAAGTAATAGACTGCACATCTCTCATGAGAGATACCTAGCTATATTACAAGAGGCTCATCCCCAGAAAATTGACCACTAGGTGATGGATCTGTTGGCCATGACAATTCATGAAGACTGTCTTCCTAGACTTTGGAGGAATTTTGATTTGGCTTGAAAAGAGAGTATGCACAGCTGATGAAATCACAGATCCATGAGGCAGTTAAGTAAAAGCTAAGTAGTATGCCACATTTTCTTATAAACAAGAAGCATCCAAAACACTTATTGATTTTGTGATTGAATAGTAAGAGACAGCTTGGAGTAGTAGCTAGAGAGCTGGTCTTAGATTCAGACAGATGTGTGTTCAAGTCCAGACACTGACATGTTCTTGCTATGTTACCTAGAGCCAACTAGTTAACCTTTTGGTTCTTCTACCCATTCTCTAAATCTGTAAGTTTTAGAGAAAGGGCAACTCTGCATTTTTAGAGTAAGTTTCTTAGAGTTCCCTACACCTATAAAAATCATGTCAGGTAAAAAAAAAAGAATGAATCATAAGGGTATGTATTATATAAGCATAGATTTTGTGTGTGTGTGTGTGTAGTAGGTCTGAATGTTGACAAGCTAAATCATTATGATGCTCATGTATATTACAGGTAGTGTTCAATCTCTGCCTATTGTACTGGCTATTCTCCAATACTATCCATTTTTTATTTATGTTCATCATGAGTACTCTAAAGTAAAATGATCAGGTGTTCCATAAAATGATGTTTCTTGTTACATTGGGATGCACGAACAATTCCATAAACTCTTTAATTTGTTTCGTTTAAGGAGAACCTAGGAGTCATCCTTCCATTTGAGGAAGCACAGATTAGCGGATGGAATGCAGACTGGAAGACACATTCAAACTCCACCTCAAATATTTTCTGGCTGTGTTTCCTTGGGCAAATCTCTTAGGATTTGGACTCAGGAAAGTTGGACTCAGAAAGTGCCCCTTCCATTTCTAGATCTATGATTGTATGATTTAGCTTCCTCTTAACCTCCAGTTTCATTTATGGTAAGAGATAGTGAGGAAAAGAACAGGAAGACCATGTTATCGCCCAAGCCAAAGGCAGGAAATATCAATAATATCAAATGAGAAATTTACTGGCAGCAGGAAAACAATTTTAAAAAGATGAGGATGGAAAAAGGATCACTAAATTTGGTAATTTGGAGGTCATGGGTGACCTCACAGAAAGTCATTTTAGTAGAGTGGTGGGACAGAAACTCAGTTGCAGGAGTTGAAGAGAGAAAAAATAGTAAAGAAATGGAGGAATCTGGCATAATCAACATTTTCAATCAGTTTATCAGCAAAATTGAAGGGAGAAGTGGGAAGATAATTAGATGTGAATAAGGAATCAAGAAAAACTTTTTTTATTTAAAGATTTAAGTATACTTGTAGGAACTTAGCAAAATTTATGACTTTTTTTTAAGTTTGTGACTTTGGATAAGTTATTTAACCCCTCTGGGCCTTACCCTCTTATCTAGGGAATCTCTTCAACTGCAGAGGTTTAGAGGACTTCCCAATTTCCCATCAGTGTCCTAGCAGTGTCCCTGGAACAGCTGGTGGCAGCATCTGCATAGGGAGGAAAGGACAGTCTGTCTGGACAAAGATTTGTGGCTCTACAATTTTTAATAAATCCAGAAATTGGAAATACATATTTTTTGTGCCAACAATTCATCTCGATCTGGTCAAACCAGGCCAGTTCAATCTAGTTCAAATCTAACTAGCATCTGTTAAGCAGCTACTATAAGTAAGGGGGCTGTTCTAGGTGCTAGGGACAATAAAGACAACATGGAAAAAAGTCCTCAGCCTCAAGAAGCTTAAATTCTCCTGGGAAGGATACAACATGTGCATACACACATACATATACAATACACACACAAACATATGTGCATATACAGATATACACACATGGAAAAACACACATGTGTATATATATAACAATTTGAGAAGACTGTTCAAAACCACAGAAATGAGTGGTAGAATGTTAATTTTAGGGAATAGCAAACAGACCAGTTTGACAAGAACATAAAGCATGTGAAGGGAGTAACATGAAATAAGCCTAGAAAGTAGGTTAGAGGCACAGTGTGAAGGGTTTTAAATAAGAAGATGAGTTTGTATTTTTTTCATAAAGGCAATAGAGAGCTACTTAAAGTCGTTTAGTAGAAGAGAGGCATGGGATGATGTCAGGGACCAGGGCAGTAGCCAACAATTACCAAAACGGATCTTCCATCAATCCTATTATACTTGTATTTTTTCTAAGAAGCTGGTTGAGTTGCTCCAAGTTACTTTAATGACATTAGCTTTGCAATTATCTGGTAAAACCAGGTCACAGTCAGTATGAAATCATTCCTCACTGACCATATTTTAAGATTTTTTTAAATCTCATTTGAGAGTATTGAAATTTATTTTATTAAATATTCTACAATAACATCCCATATTACTATATTTTCCTATATTTGCTATAGGAAATAAATGAATTACGTGAATCTCTTGCCTCGGTCTCTTACCCTTCTTTTTGCTTTCTGTGCTTCTTAGTTAGGCAGATGTTCTTGTCACATATTTCTTTTACCCATCCAAACCCTTGCCCTACTTTTACAATCCATTAACAGCCCTTCTGTCCTCAGCAGCCTTAACTTAAATCCCATTTTTAAGCCTTGGCGTCCATAAGAAAGCTATAGTGTTACACCTCTGCAAGCAGACTAGGAAGGGCTGTTCTTTAATCTCCTCTATTTTCCCTTCACATTCAAATGATGGAGGCTTCCCATGAGCACATAAAACGCT
The DNA here is from genome assembly GCA_023548195.1 of Bettongia penicillata ogilbyi. Taxonomy (NCBI): domain Eukaryota; kingdom Metazoa; phylum Chordata; class Mammalia; order Diprotodontia; family Potoroidae; genus Bettongia; species Bettongia penicillata. The sequence continues at coordinate 4,609,589 of JAJHZJ010000291.1, forward strand.
CTTATTTATATTTTTATGGGGGTGATACTATTCTACTCACTTATGTGAGGGTCTAGTTTGACCACATTATGTTGGATGGAACATGAACATAGACTTTATGCAATTGTTGCTATCCAATATGAACAAAAGAAAACAAAATTAAACCCTTACTATGTGTCAGACACCATGCTAGGAGCTGAGAATGCAAATAGAAAAGGATGTAGTTCTTATCTTCAAAGAGCTTTCATTCTAAAAGGGGAAGCAATCTTTATAAGGGAGTAGTTGTCAGGGAAAGGGGTTTTGGTCTCGGAAATTATGGGGATTGTTAATGGAAGTACTGTGAGGCTAGTCCAGGGTCACACCTCTTTCCAGCGGCAATGGTGCTAATGATTCAATTACCATTCCCAGAGCAGGAGGTGGATGGGGTAGGGTGGTACACACGCTTGATAATGGGGCAGACGGTAAGATGCCTGGGGAGGCCCAGGTCTTGGTGGATGACTGGCTGGAATATGAAGCAGTATCTGGCCCTTGCTAGACAGAGTCGATTAGGTAAGTTTAATTTTCCATAAAGATGGCTTATTCTCAGAGAATGGCCCCAAAGGAGGACATGGTCTTTGGAGGTCAAGTCTAGAGGGTGAGAAGCAGGGAGCAATAGCAGGGTAGATAACAAGATGCTTAGGTAGGCCTAGGTTTTCTGGTGCATGGCTGAATGGGATATTGTGAGGTCATGTGATGCAGGCAAATAGCTCACCCATCATCACTAAATCTTTTTGTTGTCTCTGGTCAAGACCTTGGAAAACTTATAGCAAGACGTGGAACATGTGACTGACTTATCCAGAAAAAGTACATAGAGGCATATAAAGGGAAAGCTATCTAGGAACACTAGACTCCTTAACAACTGCATGACTCTACCACAAAGATGTCTCATCTGGTTCATTATCTTTCCTTCCTTTGAAGAAAATCATCTATGCAATAGTAACATGACTGATCAGCCTTTAAAAACACCACTTGAGAGTCCTAATCTCTTTCTGCTGTATAACAAGGCCCAGGGGGGCCCAGCCGGGAGTTCTTAGCTCACATTGACTGGCCCCATTTGGGGAGCTGGATGAAAGTCAATATCTCTCCCTCTGACTCATCTTCTGCTGCCAAGATTAATCCAAGAAAATCTCGGTGATAAAACTTGGCTATTGCTCATGATTAGGGTATCCTCAAATGTGGGGAGCAGAATCCCCAAATCCTGTGCAGACACTTAATGTACAGTATTGTTGTTGAGTATGGGAAGACTGTTTTCATCCCACTGAAAAATGCCCAAAATGCTAAGTATTCACAAGGGCCCAACATGAGATAGAGAAGCTTAGAGTAACCCTCTGTCCTTCTGGTGAGTCCCTCTCTCCCACAGACTCCTACATAGCCTCCCCAAGACTTCTAATCTCACCCTTTCATTTAGACTCTTGCTGAATGTAGAACATGTTTTGGAGCTTCTTTTTGGACCTATATCCTCTAGCTTTTTTTCTCCAGTTAGAATCCTGCACAAGATTCATGTAGATTGCCTTCTTCCTTCTCCAGAGAGAAGTGTGCATCAGGAAGTTTCTCTTTGAAAGATCTAGTGGTTGAACTCCAAACTTAGGGGCTACCCCAAGAGGCTCCAAGAATCCAACTTTCAAGGATCAGGTCTTCCAAAATTGCAGAGCATCCCAGAAGAGAGAGATAATCATTCAAAAGAGTTTGGCCCATCCCTCTACATAGGAAAGATCATATGGATGCATTACCCAGATTTCAACATGGATTTAAGTGAGTTCTCTATACAGCTTGTCCATCAGTATGCATATCTGGGGCAGAATGAGGATAGATAATGAGTTGGACTTAGAATAGAAAGGGTTTTATTGTTTTGGGGGAAATTGCAAATTACCTTTACTGACTACCAGGTTGCAGTGAAAACAAAGTCCATCTTTTTTAATTCTAATATTCTACCAGTGTTACTATCTGGCAGTGAGATACAAAATAAAACTGAGTCTGAATAACTCAAAATGAAAATCATAAAGAGACCAACAGACAGGTGCATGGATAGTAGGATAGTGTTAACAGGCTGCAACATATAAACAGTGAGGAACTCCAAAGGAGAATAGAAGTAAAAAATGTCATCAAGGAATTGTATAATGGAAAAAACGGTGTGCTGGTCCTCTAGCAAGAAGAAGGACATCCAGAGTGCTCCACCGCTGCCCTTTCAGTGTCAGAAGAAAATGAGGCAAATTTCCAGAGCATTGGGTAGGGTCTCTGTGATGAACTTATGGGAATTCGTGGATATGAATTGTATAGAATGGGTAGATATGGGTGGGGTGCAATCTACATCATCAGGAGGAACTCCTGAAGCACTTGAATGCCACTCATACTTCCAAAGAGAGTCCCCACTAGGCTTGTATCATCAGATGCTTTGCCCCTTACAAATGTGCTAAAGAGTTTTTGAAGATAAAAGGGAGAAGGAAAAAGAGAGGTGGAAGAAAAATGGTATGGGTTCACTGCATTCATTTGATGGACATCCATTTACGTTTTTTCCTATCACAAAGGTGCTGACATGTATATTTCAGTATGTATGGGAATTTTCTGCCTTTGAGCACTCTAAAATCTGATTGATGCCTATTAGTAGGGTTGCTAGGTTAAAGGATTGTTTAATAATTTTCCTTGCATAATTCTAAATTGTTTTCCAGAGTATTTAGACCAATTTGTAGCTCCAAAAATATTCTTGACTTTCCATAGCCCCTCAAATACTATTTTTTCATCATCTTTGCTAATTGATGGGGATGAGATGAAACTTCAATTGTTTTAAATTTAATTTCTTTCATTATTTGTGATTTGAAATATCTTTTCATTCATATCTTTTACCTTTTCCTACATGATGAGGAAGGAGCAGCTAGGTGGTGCAGTGGATAGAGCACCAGTGCAGGAATCAGGAGGACCTGAGTTCAAATCTCACCTCAGACACTTGACACGTACTAGCTGTGTGACCTTGGGCAAGTCACTTAACCCCAATTGCCTCATCCTGGGTCATCTCCAGTCACCCTGATGATTATTTGTTCACTGGATTCAGATGACTCTGAAGGAGAAGTGAGGCTGGTGACCTGCACAGCCCTCCCTCACTCAAAATGAAGTGAAGTGCAAGTCATATCATTATTTCTCTGATGGTATGGTCTTCTTTGGCAATGAAGGACAAACACTCATGATGAGGAGAACCAAGGTTCACTTTAGTAGTAATTGAGGTCCCTTTCCTGTGTTCCAATTCCTAAGCATCTAGGGATAGTTAGGATTGCCACTGAGACCTAAAAACTTAAGTATCTTTCCATCTATCAGTTGCTTCCTACCCTAAGAGTCATCAGAAGTCTCTAGAATAGTTGCCCTTGTTGTGAAGGAGGAGCTCTTCAATTCCATCCTTTCTTGTGATCTCTAGTGGTTTAGAGTAGTTGGTTGCTGTCCTTCATTCTCAAAGAGGACCAAAATGACATCACCATGATAAAGTGAAATTTCAGTGTGTTGGACTGTGGCTGATCAGACCAATACGAGCTCAGAATGCTCTACCATAGGTTGGGCACAGATAATCCATGTGAACATTTGAGGTGGATACTCCAAATTTGTGTGTCCTACTTTGTGCTGACTCAATTCTGCTTTGCTCATAGAGCACAGCACCCTTTCTGATGCAGGCATGCTGAGCAGTCCTGTGCCAGTGTCTCCCATGTTGCACAGTCAAATCCAGAGTTCTTGACAGAGACCTTGAGAGCATCCTTGTATCCTTTCTTCTGGCCACCATGGGATTGCCCACCCCATATGAATTATCCATAAAATAGTCTTTTTGGCAAGCATACATTTTACATTTGAACAACGTGGTCAGCCCATCAGAGTTGCGCTCTCTGAAGCATAGTTTGAACACTTGGCAGTCCAGCTCAAGCAAGGACTTCGGTGTCTAGTACCTTATCCTGCCAGGTGATCCTTAGAATCTTCCTAAGACAGTTCAAATGGAAGCGATTCAGTTTCCTGGCATGGTGCTGGAACTAGAATGCTGTGGAGAGTAGGAAGAGATTCTGGGTCCTTCCCCTGCTGATTCTGTTCAGGGAAGAGGCAAGTTCTAATCTAGGTGGGGTAATACTTCTTAAGCCAATGTGGTCTAAACATGGTCTTTGATGCTGTCAGTGGGCCCACTCTGCCCACCGATGGACTACCTGGTCTAATACTTTACTCTACCTGCCAAGTTAAAGGACCACATTTTGCTCTAATAAACCTCCTTCTTTTTTAAAAAAAATAATTAATTTTTTAAATTTACAGAATAAAACATTATATGTCTTAAACATATAAACATAAACAAAAAAACAGAATAAAGCATTTCCATAACATAATATAATAAAAAAGAAGATTGCACATGAAATGGCAAATCAACTATGCACAATTTGCCATTCCTTTTAAATACACAACAAAGTTATCATGTAAATATCCTTTCCTCCCATTTTGTCTTCCCCTTCCCCCAGATGGCTACATTAGACATAAATAGGTATATATACACATATAATTATTTTACATATCTATCAGTTTTTTCTTTGAATGCAAATAGCATCTTTTTTCATGTATCCTTTATAGCTAATTTGAGTATTTATGATAGTCAAAATGACTTATTCACTCAATGTCATTCTTAAAATGGGAATTATCTTCCATTGTGACATCTTGCTCTGAAATGATCTGTAAAAGCGGCTCCAATCTCATGCCAAAGGTATCGGTAGGCAGTGCTGATTTTCCTGGAAAACTAGCTCCCCAAAAATAAACTAACAGGTGAAAGTCTAGGTCTCTTTCTATTTTTTTTCTTTATATCATTTGCAGGTAATCCCCAGAAGAGGAAAGATGGTGTTGGCAACAGCTGCTACTTCATTATTCCCATAGTTTACTTGCCTTACTTACTGTGTTAGAGTAGGCACCTTATACAAATATTACATATACATATTGGTTGGTTAGAAGAATATTAGGATGACAAGGAGGGGGTTGGCTTCTAATAGATCATTAGTTTACACTGCTAGTACTCTCCAGTGTATAACAAGGAGGATAGGGTTAGAGGAAAGAAAGCCTTTGAGAGTTAAAACAGTAAATAAATGGAGACAGTAGATAACATAGTAAAAATTCAGAATTAATTGGTTTCCATTATGGGATGATTATAATGCTTCTGGAAATGAACTGAAATTATTTTAAAAAGAGGCTTGTTTTGGATTCTAGGGGAAAAATTTTTTTTTCCCCTCAGAGGGTTATTAAGATATGGAAGAGGCTGCCAAAGAAGTAGTTGTGGCCACAAGCATTGACAGATTTAAATCTGGAATAAATGAATGACTATCTTGGGAGTCATAGCATTGCTAGAGATCTGTTGAAAGGCTTGTTGGTCCTGTCAAAACAAAGGAATAGACAAGATGGAATTAATGATTCTCTTCATTCAAATTTATATGTGTACATCAATCCAATTGTATTGAAACAAAATTTATGCAGTCATTTTCCCAAAAGAAAGCAGATAATAATAAAACTAGAGAATTTAAAGACCTTTACAAGGAGAACATTTTTCTCTCATGAAAGTTGCTTTTCCTGATTCTATCAATAGATTTCATTACTTTTTTTTTCCTTTGAGAGGATGCTTTAGTTATCTTTCTTACCAGATCCAGACACCATATTCTCCCCTTTTCTGACTCAGCAGGAAGTGACCCCACCCCCATTTCTCAAGTATAGGAACCTGTATACCTTCATATTCCCCCAAAGTGAGGCTACCCCAGCTGCTGATACAGCTTTTGACACCAATGAGAGTTAGAGGCATGTCAGTTCAATTCAAGATGATGGGCTAAAAGCTGGTGGAAAAGTAAATTCCCCACAATGAATTCCAGCTGCTGTGCTTGCTTTTCAGGGGTGGCTGATGTGATTTACAGAGTCATAGCATCATAGACAGGACCTTGAGAAGTCATCCAGCCAGGATCCTCGCCTACAGGCACAACTGCACCTCAATCATCCCTGACAGATGAGAATCTCTTCTATTGTAAAAGACCTCCAGATAAGATTTCATAACCTCTCCTGGAAAGTTGTTCCAATGTCAAAAAATGTTCCTTCTCAGGGAAATTTTCTTTATGTGGAACATACATTTCTAATACTGTAACTTCAGCCCAATGAGATACACGATACAGTCAATTTCCTAGAATAAACCTTTTTAAAAGTATTACAATTTCAGCAGTTTACGTGGATATAGACATTGTTATTTAAATATAGGTGGCTGTTTCCTTTTGCTCATCATCACTGGGAATTTTGTGTGTGTTTTGTTTAGTATCACTGCAGATAAACAAGAAATTGATTCAATCTTCTTGTGAAATTTTTAGCCACTTTTAAAACTCAAGAAATGAGAAGACAGATAAAGGGACGTATTTTAATAGTAAATTATCTGATACCAAAATCCTCCCATCTATAGCAAATTTGAATTGTGATGACTGGGAACATGGCAACCCAGTTTTTCCTTCTGTTGACTTGATTCCTTGTGACCTGTTCCCTGGGAGTTATCAGCAAAGAGGGTGGAGAGGATTAAGGCAGTTGTGCTAGGCTGCAAGCAGGAAATCTTTAGACTTATGCACTTCTACCCTTCATATGAATACTGCTCTCTCACTGCCTATCATCCTTTAGGTCAGGTCAACAAGCATTTCTTAAATGCCTACCAGGTGCCATGTACTCTGATGAGCTCTGGTAAGAGCGAGCTGAAGAAACTCACCAGCTTAGACAAAAACAGAACCAGGGAGAGAGACAGGGAGAAACTATGATAGGCTCGTGTACTGGTGCTTTACAGAAAGCTGAGAGAAATGACTAGAATACAGTGGGGACTTGGACCTTGGTGCTACCCAGTAAGGATTGGGAGGAGGCCGGACAAATTTCCAGCTTTTGCCTAGTCAGGCATTCACTGCATAACTTCATTATTTTACTTGGAATAGTCTGAATACTCTCAGAATGTCACATGCATCCATATTCAAGAAGAGATGTATTCCCAAACCAAATCGAAATGATTACCCACAATTTTTGATTACCCAAGCTGCAGTTCTCCATTAGCATAGGTTTGTGAAAATTAACACTCCTTTGAACCTGACAATCAATTCAACAAACATTTATTAAGTGCCTACTATTTTTTTTACTGCTTTTAAATTTAATATAAAAATGGATGTTATCTTGCTGTCAAATCTCCACTATTTTATGATTGATTGTATTTATTCTGAGATTTTTTTTAACACAAAAAGAAAATGGGATAGTTTCTCTTAAATATTCTTACCAGGCTGAGATTCTTTGGGTTTATGAGAAATCCAGCTACATTATTTATATTATAAGACTGTCTATTATATGGTTCACCCCTTGGGAACCATGAAACTGTCCTAGGGCCCAGGAGTGCCTTTGAGGTACATAATATGCAAGAGAAGTATTAGAACTAATAATAAAATCTCCACAGTCTTCATTCTATTCACCAAAATTTTTTAAGGCCTACTAGGTGCAAGGCACTGTGAGAGGTAGGTTCTAGGTATTCAAAGGCAAAAGTCTCTACCTACCTTGAAGGAGTTTATGGCCTATTGGGGGTTGGGGGAAACGAAGAGAAGTCCGGAATGATGATTATAATAATGCTAATAGCTAACATTTACATAGTAAGTACTATGTGCTAGGCACTTTACAATTATTATCTCATTTGATTCTTACAACAACCCTGGAAGATAGATGCTGTTATTTTGCCCATTTTACAGATGAGGAAACTGAAACTAAGAATGGTTATCTACACAAGTAAGTGAATATACTGTATACACAAGGAAATAGTCAATAAACATTTATTAAACATCTACTATGTGCCAGGGGATACTAAGTACTGAGGATACAAAGAAAGACAAAAGATAGTCCCTGCCCTCCTGAACCTCAAAATCTAATGATGGTGCAGAGTAATTTTGAGTGGGAGAGAGTGCTGATAGCTGTGGGGATCAGGAAATGTTTCCTAAGTTAAAAAAACAAAAAACAAGTCAAAAATTGACCCAGACTGTTCCTTATGAAGCAGGTTTGGTGTCCCAGAGAAATTCAGAGACACTATTCACTCCATGGTGGTATAACCAGTCATGCTAATTTTGTCTTATGCAAAATAAGATTGTATAGTAGATACTTTTATTCAATTTATTTTCTACACAGCCATGCTGGACTATGCATAAAGAAACTGCTGTTAGATAGCAACTACTTTCTATACATTTGGAGACTTTTCAATAATGTGCATAAAGCAAGGTATATACAGGATAAATAATTAATAGAGGGAAGACACTGGGATCAAAAGTGGTTGCAGAATTCTTCCTGTAGGAGACAGGAATTTTGGTATTTAAAGGAAACTCTTCTCAGCAATAGGAACTCCCACGGCATCCGAGAGGTGATGAATTTAAGAGTGCAGAATGAGACATATTTTTGAACATGGCCATTAAAGGAATTTATTTTGCTTGACTCTGCATATTTGTTACAAAGAAAAAATTTTTTTTTATTCAAGGGGATAGGGAGTGGGAAGAAAAGAAATAGATTTCTGCTTTTGTTTTTGTTTTAGAGAGAGGGAGTGAAATATTGCATATGAAATATTGCAGGCAATTTCAGATAAGGTCACAACTATATTATTAGTTCTACTTAACTGTGTTACTTTGTTAAAAGAAACCTCTCATGAAATTGCAGTAATCTGTGAATGTTTATAATATTAAAACAAAACACATCGATAAAACTTTAAAAAATAAATACTTGTTAAATTGAATGGAAAAATTTTAGATAAGTCCATCAAACAAATCCCTTTGACTAGAGCAAGGCCATCTTAGATACAAAATGCACACCATACGTCACTGACAATTTCTGCCCTCAATGAGTTTACAAGATGATGGGAAAACAAAACATTTCCAGATAAAATTACACAATTACAAAATAATATGTTGGAAAACCCAAGAAATATAATACAGCTTAAATATGGAATTGCTGATGAAATAAGGAGTGACTGAGTATGGGTTGGTGTTACTTTATAGGATCATGAGATTTAGTGCTTAAAAAGAATTTATACATCATTTAATTCAACCCCCTTCGTTTAAAAACAAAATGATGCCAGTTGTCTGATTTTTACAACCCATTCCTTTCTGAATACATCCTTTTTTCTTCCTATTAGAAACTTCCATCATAACCAAGATTTTGAAAGTAATAGAAAAAAAGTAAAAAAAACCCCAACCCAATAAAATCAATGACTGTGTCCTGTAATACATGTAATATTCTATACTCCCAGTCCTTTACCTATTCAATGAAAGAATGGAAAGTGGACCTTCTCTCTTTTTCGTCTCCAGGGTTATTATTGGTCATAATTAAACATTCAGTTCCATTTTATGACCCATTCTACCCAATACACCAAATATTACCCATATTACCATTACATGATTGTGGCCATTTAGCATATTGTTTTCCTGGTTCTTCTTATTTCTCTTGCCAACGGTTGCTATAAAGTCTTGTCATGTTTCCTTGAATTCTTCACATCCATTGTGTCTTATGGTGCAACAATATTCCAGTGTGTTAACATACTACAATAATTTGTTTAGTTATTCTCCACTCAACGGCAACTTACTTTGCTACGATGAAAAGTTTTGAGATTGGCATTTTTTGGTATAGGAGATTTTTTGGTTTTTGACCTCTCTGAGGTATCTGCCTAGTAGTTAGATCTCTGGGGAAAAGGTATGGATATCTTATTCACTTATTTAGCATAATTATAGACTGTTTTCCAGAACGTGTTTTAGCCTTCCTATTAGTGTTCTCACCTTGATTAGTTTGATCTTTTGTTATCTCAACATTTGTTAGGCATGAGGAGAAACTTCAGAATTTAAAACTTTTTTCATTTCTTATTTGGTGCAATCTTTCATAATGACTATAGAGTTAGTAGCTCTTCCTTTGAGAACTGTTTGCTCATCTCCTTTAACCATTTATTCATGGGGGAATGCTCATGGTCTTATGTATTTGTTTTAATTACTTACGTAGAGTGGACATCAGACCCTTGTCAGAGATATTGATGCGAAGATTTTTTTTTAACCAACTGAAAATTTTCCTTGAAATCTTAGATATGTTGATTTGGTCCTATTAAGGCTTTTAAGTTTCATGTTACTGAAATTATCTACTTTATCTTTTGTGATCTTTCCTATCCATTGTTTAAGAATTCTCCCCTTAGCCATCATGTGAAAGATACCACTATTCATTTTTCTCCATTTTGAAAATGATGTGACTTTTTAAAAGTTTTTAATTTTACATGTTGCAGAATTGATGAAGGAAACTCCTCATTGACTTCTCCCTTGTGCACTTGATAAGATTACATGGTATGGACATTTGTTAGAGATGAGTTGCACAAGTATACTTGGCTAGTTGTTGATAGATGTCTTGCTGAGAGGAAACAGTGAATTCGATGTATTAGTACCTCAGATACGGAACTATCCCCTGATTATTCAGTTAACAGACATTTAGTATGTACCTACTATATGCTTAGGTACTGTGCCAACTGCTAGAGATACAAAAAAAGATAAAAGATGGAACTTGCTCTCATTTGGTTGACTGAATGAATTCCAGGAGAATAGATTAAAGAGGGGAGATATATGTTATATATATACTTTCAGAGATGAAGAAAAACAGCTTCATATACCTCTGTTGAATGCTTCTCAATGTGTTTTCTGTTGTCTTTCCATATGGCGTGCAGTGGAATGAGAATGTAATTTTTAATTCCAGCAGAAACACATGGCTGTGGGAGACATGTGGTTGCATGCAGTTTGAGATCTGAAGTTATTAAACTTTGCATTTGTATGTACCTTTTGATCTTTGTCCTATAAAACAATGGGGAGTCATGATGGCTTGTAAGTAGCAGATATGATGATAGGATGAAAATAGTATTTTAGGAAGTTTAATTGATGGTGGTTTGTAGGATTGAGTCTATCAATGAGACTGGAAGGAGGGAAACCAGTTAGGAGGCTATTGCAATAGACCAGCTGTGAAATGATAAAACCTTAAAGAACTACCTTATCTCTGATGTTGTATTCTAGATTATCTATGGACTGTTGTTATTCCTAAAGAGTATATAGAAATGGCAGAAATTTTGAAATTGTGCTTTAATATATCTTTATGATTTTAACCCAAACCAGCTCCTCAATATATCAGCAAAGAAACCAATCATTCTTAATATTCCATAATCTCTTATTCTACTTTGAAAGCTTTCTTATATTCAAATTGTTTTTCTTTTTCCTCCCTCTCTTTTTCTTTCCTTCACTTTCCTACCATCTGTCCTTCCTTCCTTTCTTTGATATATATATATATATATATATATATATATATGTGTGTGTGTGTGTGTGTGTATATGTATATTTATTTATTCATTTTACCCAGGAATTTCACTTTAATAACAGTTGATCTGAATGCCATATAGTGACCTTTTAGTTGTATCTTTGAATAGAATATGGAGGATATCTGCCAGTGGTAAGTGTAGCTCTCAGTTCTTTGAGTGTTTATAATTATGTACTTATTACATTATTCTATATTATATTATTACTATATTATATCTCAACATAGAGTAGGTGCCATTTTTCTGGATATTTACAATTTATGGTTTTCTGCTATACTATTGAACATAGTACTGGAATAGATAAACTAAATATTGAAGGCTGATTCATTTGAGGTGCCATCTTCTAGGTAAATGTTAGAAAAAATTAAGGGTTACAAAGCTTTAGAAGGCAGTTTCATCCACGGTGCTATCCAGGTCACTCATTTGCTGGTCAATTGCCAAACACTTTATTAATCATTGCATGGCTGATTTAATTTGGTCATGTTAGTAATATCTAATTATTTCAGCTTTTTAAAAAGGAGGATTGATGTCAGACAACACGGAAAAGCTCGAACTATTAAACTTTTAATTTAGTTTTTGTTTTCTTTACCAAAAAGAATGGAAAATATAGGACAAAAATAGTTAACAGGAATTTGGAAATAAGAAAGGGACATGATGATCACTAAGAAATAGCATGGTGTCATCAAATTTGGGTATTGACAGACTAAACTTCTCTCTCTCCCCCTCCCTCCCTCCCTCCCTCCCTCCCTCCCTCCCTCCCTCCCTCCCTTCCTCCCTCCCTCCCTCCCTCCCTTCCTCCCTCCCTTCTTCCCTCCCTTCCTTCCTTCCTTCCTTCCTTCCTTCCTTCCTTCCTTCCTTCCTTCCTTCCTTCCTTCCTTCCTTCTTTCCTTCCTTCCTTCCTTCCTTCCTTCCTTCCTTCCTTCCTTCCTTCCTTCCTTCCTTCCTTCCTTCCTTCTTCTTTCTTCCTTTCCCTCTGTCATAACTGGTCTGAGAGATCAGGAAAATGATGTTGAGCAGCAGTTTCAGACTTTTTGATCTCAGGATCCCTTTATATTCTTAATAATTATTGAACATCCCAAAGAGCTTTTGTTCATATACATTATAGTTGTGGATGTTTATTATATTAGAAATTAAAATGGATAAATTTAAATATATTAATTAAAAACAATGAACTCACTACATGTTAACATAAACATTTTTGTGAAAAACAACTATATTTTCCCAAAACAAAACAATTTTAGTGAGAAGAATGCTGTTGTTTTACATATTTTTGTAAATTTTCTAATGTCTGCTCAGTAGAATACAACTAAACTCTCATATCTGCTTCTATAGTCAATCTACTGCAATATGTTATTTTGGTTGACATATGAATAAAATTCAGGCTCACATAGATATTCCGCTGGAAAATGGATGACCATATTATTAATAGGTAAATAATATCTTAGTATTATTATGAAAATAATTTTGATCTCATGAACATTCTGAAAAGATCTTGGGGACCCCTTATATGGACCAAACTTGGGGAACCACTGTTGTAGAGTAAAATGGATTTCAGCAAGTCATTTGACAAAATCTTTCATAACATTCTTGTGGATGAGATGAAGAGATGTGGGATGCATTAAAGCACAATTAGATGAATCTGGAAGCGGGTTAATGACCAGACATAAAAGGAAGTGATTAATGGATCAACTGTCAACTTGGAAATAGGTCTCTAGTAGAATGCCCCAGAAATTTATCCTTAGTGTTTTTATGTTCAGGATTTTTATCAGTATCTTGAATGAAAGAATAGAGAAGATGCTTATTAAATTTATCTATGACACGAAACTGTGAGGGAAAGTTAACATGTTAAATAACAGAACTAGGGCCCAAAAAGATCTAGACAGGCTAGAATGATGGGAATACTGTGACAAGGGGCATACTAATAGGGATAAATTCAAAGTTCTATCTTTGGGTTAAAAAATGAATCAACAGCATATATATATATATATATATATATATATAGGAGGGTGGAAGAGTGACTTTTTTGTAAAAAAAAAAACAAAACAACAAATCAAACCACACCTGGGAGTTATAATTAAGTTCATTATGAGTGATATGGAATCAAAAAATAACAGGGTGATCTTGGGTTTTATTGAGAGAATGAGGGGAGAATACCATCCCACTGTACTCTACAGCCACATCTGGAACATATCTGGAGTAGTGTATTCAGTTCTGGTAGCTACCTCTGAGAATGGCTGTTGACAAAGAATAATGTGTACAGATGGAGGAGGCAACTGTAATGATATAAACCAGGGGTGGGGAACCTGTGGCCTTGAGGCCACATATGACCCTCTAGGTCCTCAAGTGTAGTTCTTTGACTGAATCCAAACTTCATAGAACAAATTTCATTAATAAAAGGATTTGTTCTGTAAAACTTGGACTCAGTCAAAAGGTTACACCCAAGGACTTATAAGGCCACATGTGGCCTCAAGGTCGCGGGTTCCCCTCCCCTGATATGAACTCTCAAAACTATGCCATAAGAGGATCAATCTGGATTAGACTTAGGTAGGATGTGATCCAATCTGGCCTCAGGCACTTACCAGCTATGTGACCCTAGACAAATAACTCAACCCTGTTTGCCTCAGTTTCTCCATCCGTAAAGTGAGCTAGAGAAAAAAATGGCAAAGCACTCCTGTATCTGCCAAGAAAACCCCAAATAGAGTCATGAAGTGAATGAGACTTGATTGACAAATGACTCAACAGAGGACATGATAGCAGTCTTCAGGTATTTAAAGGGATGTGGAAAAGGGACTAGAATTGGTCCAAAGGCAGAAGCAAATAGGGAGAAAGTTGACAGATTGATTTCCGCTCACTGACAGGAAAAACTGCTTAATAATTAGGGCTATTCAAAAGTAAGGCACCTCAAGTCCAAGTGATTTCCCTATTACTGGCAGTCTTTGACTGAATGATCACTTGTTGGGAATGCTGTAGAGGGGATTTCTGTTCAAATATAGGTTGAGCTTTAGATACTATCAGATAGTTTCAACCATTATAATTATGTGATACTGGGATTGAATCATACTGACTAGATAATAGTACAATTGCTCAACAAACACTCTTAAAGCAGAATACAATCATAGTTCTAGGACTTGAAGGGACCTCAAAGGCCATCTAGCCAACCTTCTCATTTTACAGAAGAGAAAACTAAAACCTAAGGAAGTCAAGAGACTTACTTACCTAAGGTCACACAAGTAAACTGGGATTGTCTTAGATCCTTCCCTTTCCTTCACTTCTCATTTCCACTTAGTGATGTATCAGTTTCTCTTGTGCAATACCTCTAGCATCTATTTGCCCTTCTCTATTCCATCTGTCACTACCCTAAGTTCAGGTTGTCATTAATAAGTCTACATAACTATAACAGCCTCCAAAAAAGTTGCCCACCTCTATTTTTTCCCTCTCCTTTGCTTATGATCAAGGCATGTCACCATGCTCAAAAAGCTTCAATAGTTACCAGTGTCTATTTGATTAGCTTTATATTCTGTCATTCAAAGCCTACACCATCCCACCTTACTAGTCTTATATCATATATTTTCTTCTTGTACACTCTGTGTTCCTATCAGACTGGACTATTCTCAACATTCTCTGCCCCTTTGTATCTCTGAACCTTTGTTCTATGTTTTGTATGTTTAGAATGGCTTTCCCTCATCTTTCCTGATGAATTCCTACTTCTCCTTTCAGACCAACTGAAATGTTCCCTCCTTAATAAAGTCTTTCCTGATCAACTTTGTCCATAATGCCTTTACCCCTTAAAGGTCACATAGTACTTTCTTTTGTACCCTTCCAAGGTACTTATCACATTATCAAACAGCATAGTTATCTGCTTGTATATCTCTACTAAGCTTCATCAAGAAGATGATGTCTTATTGATCAGAACTTAATCCAGTCCTCTGAACACAGTAGTTAATATTTTTAAAAAGTTTGCTGAAGTGAATTGAATGGCTTTAAAAAATGAAACAAGATGTCCTGTCTCCTTCCCAGTAGTTTATTTAGTATTTTTCTATAGCTTTGTGCTGCAACACAGTATAAGAGGAACAGAAAAAAAAGAATAAACATTTATAAAGTACCTACTATGTGCCAAGAACTGTTAAATTTTTACAAATATGGCCTCACTTGATCCTTGCAAGGTGGATACTATTATTATCTCCATTTTAGAGCTGGGAAAAACCAAGGTAGACAAAAGTGAAACGACTTGCTCAGAGTCACACAGCTAATAAGTATCTGAGGCTGGATTTGCATTCAAGTTTTCCTAACTCTAGACACAGTGTTCTATCAACTGCCTCCTAATATAAAAAAAGAGCATTGCACATCACATCAGGAGACTTGGGTTTGAGTTCTGCCTCTGACACTTATTAACTGTAATCTTTGGCAAGTCTTTTCCTGTCTCTATGCCCTGGTTTCCTCCCCTGTAAAATGAGAAGGTTGGGCTAGTTGATGTCTTTCCAAGTTCCTTTTTCATCTCTGTGGTTCTATGAGGTAGGGTAAGCTGAAATTGTCTTAAATAGGCACAGCTTTTTCTGTTCATAAAATTACAGGTTTATATTTCTAGTTTATAATATTTTTGTTTATAACTTCTCCCTTTTTCATATTTTTTCTCAAGACCAACTCCTTAATAAGGACAAGTCAGAAATATTACTAGGGCAACTGGAAAACAGGCACTATAATGCACTGTTGTTGACAGAGCTATGGATTGGCTCATCTACTCTGAAAAGCAATTTGAAACTTTTATCAAAATGCCACTAAACTGTGTGTATCTCATGACCCAATTATACCATGGCTAGGCATAGTGATTTCGAAAACATCAAAGAAAGGAGAAAAGGTCCCATATGAATAAAAATATTTATAGTACTTCTGTAGTAGCAAACACCCTGGAAACTAAGGGGCTACTCATCTATTGGGGAATAGTTAAATAAATTATGGTATGTTAAAGTAATGGAATATTATTGTACCATAGAACGTGAAGAGGTCAGTTTTAGATAAAATTGGGAAGACCTTTATGAATTAGTGACAAATCAAATGAGCAGAACCTGGAGAACAATTTATGCAACAACAATTGAAAGAAAAATATTTTCAAAAGACTTGAGAATTCTCATCAATTCAATGACAAAACACGATTCCAGAAGACCCAGGATTAAGCATGATACCCACCTCCTGACAGAGAGGTAATGGACCCAAGAAGCAGAATGAGACCCACATCTTTGGACACGTAGGGATTTGCTACATTAACTGTTTGTTGTGAGGATTATACTTTTTGTATATACACCCATTTGTGTTGGGTGTATATAAAGATGGGCGATAGAGAAGTAAGAGGGAGAGAAAATAGATGCTTGTCAATTGAAAAAAATTATAAAATTAAATTAAAATAAGAACAAATTATATCTCATTATTTTAAAGCAGTTAATCTTTGATTAACAGAATGATTATGGAATGGATTGAACTTTTTGGTTTATATGAAGTTCTTGAGAAAATTTGTTTCAAAGCTTGTTGATGACTTTTCTAAAATGTATGTCTACTTGCCCATTTTATTGACTAAGTATATTGCACAGGCCAGTCTTAGTGTTATATTTATATTTACCAGTGTTCCTGGAACATAGTAGGCTATAATTATAATATGCCATAATTCATTCTTTTTTTGATTCAGGATCTTGCTGTATTTAGGACCATCACATCATTTGGTTAACAATCATTTTGTTCAAGAAAGTAGAGACTTTTGAACTGATGTTCTACTGACCTTCCAAGATATTCCTTAGTAGTCAATCTCCGTAATAAATCCCCATGAACCTGTTTTCTCAGCATTTATTTTTCTTTTTCTTATTAAACTAGAATGCAGAAAAAAATCAGTTAACTGAGTTTTGGTTCTAATAAGGGTACCTACCTCATAGGGTTGTTGTGAACATCAAATAAGATAATGGATGTAAAGTGCATTGTAAACCTTAAAGTGTTATATAAATATGAATAGTATTATTATTGCAAATTGACACTTTACCTTTTTTTTAGTTCAAGATAACTGAATCATGTTTCCATCGTTACAATGAAAACATGACCTAGATTTCCTGCTGTCTGGCAGGATAGTGGGAGTTAGGTATACAGGGAGGAGATTCTGCATATGGGAGTGACCTGGGTATTGGGGAAATTGAGCTCCAGATTTTGTTTTTATTTTACATAAAGGACAGCTAATGGATTTCATTCTAACTTGTTACTACCCTCCCAAATTAACCTTTCATCTCAGTAAGTACCCTAAAGACATTTTAGAACCTTAATGATAACATCAGTCCGTCACACACTAATATTGTGGCAAGGATTTCATTTTGGCAGCTGTGCTAGTGACGGAGGATAAGCATTATGACCTCAAAGCTCATTTTGTCTATAGAAGAGAAAATGCTGCAGATAATAAATCCTTTTACCCCCTCTTTTCCCTTCTCATTTTTACCTTTGGTTGGGTTGGCAGTTACCCAAATTACTAGACTGACAGTCATTTCTGTTTAATAATCATGCTTTGAAATTCAAGAACTACTCTCTGAGCATTTCTGTCAACAGGGAATCATTAACACTGAACAAACAAAATGTATATGCTTAATTGTTTTTATTGAAATAAACACTCTGTGTATCCCCTGCTGTTTAATGAACACATACCAGGTTAACTAAAAGTGTGTTGGCTGCCATCTTTGATTACTTGCTTATGGCAGATGAAAGCTGAAATATTGTTCTCCTCCTAACAATAAATATGATTTCACCTTTTTGGCCTCCAACTCACCCCTCCCTTTTCCCAGGTTGAAGTGGGAACAGAAGCTCTTAAGCAGATGGGGGAAAAATGCATACCAGCCCTCCTAGGCGGCTTTGTGGTTTTCTTATTCTTTCAGACTGGGAAGAACTTGAGGTCTTTGTCTTCTCATTAAGAATATTACCCTTGTGTGTGTCTATGTGTCAGAAGGTGGCATTTTAAGCTGAAGCTGGCTCCATGCTTAGTATTATGTTAGAATTTTTGTCAGATGCTAGTATTCATCTGTTTGAAAGGAAACCTGGGAATCAAGTTTATGTAGTTACAGAGACCTATGTCAGAGGGCCTGTTACCTATTATAGCAAAAGATGAGAATGGCATGTGTATACTGTTACCTAATACCTCAGAGTTCAACATTTGAACTTAAGTTTTCTGACACACTTGTCCTCCATTAGATTTATAGCTTTGCTTTAAATCTTATGTAGTGGCATGGGAATTTATACAACTCCTGCTAATGGGTATATGGCCATCTCTTTACATCATCATCTCCATGATCATCAATATTTAGTTAGTTCCCGTTGGCGTACAGAACAGAATAAGTAGACATAATTCTGCTTTGTGGAGCTTACAATCAATAGATGAAAAGATAGCCACATGGATGTTGAAAACATAAACATATATATGATTTAATTAGAAGTATATAGAAAAAATAATATGCAGAGCTAACACTATAGTGTTGTTATAGTACTTGGAATCATTATAGAAAGCATTTTGGAGAAAAGTAAATAATATTCTGAAGCAAAGAAGGGTCATAAGAAATGAAATGAAGATATACTTGGAGGAAATAGTTTATGTGATGATTAGAAACAGGCATAAGCAATTCAGGTTTAGGAATACTTGGAAGGTGTATTTGACTCTAGTAAGTAAATTAGTTAACACAAATGTATTAACAGTTTACTAGGTGCCAAGCACTGTGCTAAGCACTGAAAATACAAAATATCTTTGTATCAGTAATCTCCTCCCACAAAGAATTTCTATTTTAACAGAGAAAACAAGATATAAATATATAAATATTTTATATATATATATACACACACACACACACACACACACACACACACACACACACAGAATAGATGGAGAGTAACCTTAGAGAAGAAGGTTCTAGTAACTGAGTTTGTTTGAATCAAGGGAATCTTCAATGAAAAAGTGGTAGATAACACATGTACTTTATTTCCAACTGAGTGTTACAAAATTAAAAGACTCACAGAATCTCAGATTTGGAAGTGACTTTCAAGGCCATTTAGTCTAATCTGTATTTGAACAAGAATCCCCCCAAAACATATCTAGCAAGTGGTCAAACAGCTTTTGCTGAAAAACCAATGCAGGAACCAACCAACTTTCAAGGATGTCCATTTCACTTTTGGATAACTCTACTTGTTTGTCTAATATGTCTCTCTGTTATTTCTACTATTGTTAAATTTTGATGCTCAGAAGCTTCCCAGTTAACTTGGCTACCCTTCCTTCCTTCCTTCCTTCCTTCCTTCCTTCCTTCCTTCCTTCCTTCCTTCCTTCCTTCCTTCCTGCAGACCCAGTAGCTGTTTTTTGGGACCTTCCTGCCTCTCAGTGAATGTGAACAATAACTGTTTATTTAAATGGGCCATCCCCTGACTACTTTTTAAAGAGACCTATTCACTGAATGGGTATTACCTCTCTTTAAGTGAGTATCTGAAAAGCCTCCCATTGTATCCTGGGCCATCTCCAGTTATCCTGATGAATATCTGGTTACTGGATCCGGATGGCTCAGGAGGAGAAAGTGAGGCTAGTGACTTTGCACAGCCCTCCCTCACTCAAAACAAAGTCAAGAGCAAGTCATGTCATCATTTCTCTGATGTCATGGTCCTTTTTGGAAGTAAAGGATGAACACAGTAATTGTACTTAGGTCCATTCTCTGGGACCCAGCAGAATTAGACCAGTTTCTCTTATTGTGTGATAGTCATTGAAATATCTGTTGACAGCTATCATATTCTAGCAATCTTCACTAAGATAAACCTTTTCAGTTCCTTTAAATGATCCATATATAGTCTGTTCTTGAGGCTCTTCATATGTCTCCTTTGAACACTCTAGATCATTAGTATCCTGCCCAAAATGTGTCATCTAGAATTAAACACAAATCTACAGGTTGGTCTACTAGGACAGACTATAATAGGATTTTCACTTACTTCTGGACATTATGCTTCTCAATGCATCCTACGAATTGTATTAGATTTTCATGCTGACTGGTATATCATGCTGTTACTGAAATTGAGTTTGCTATATGCTAAAATTCACTAATCTTTTTCTTTGGTTTCAATAGTTATGCAAAACAAAATTTAGCATTAGCCACATCCTCCCCAAAAGCAAGAAAAATAAGGAGAACAAAATATGTTTCAATCGATACTGATTCCATCAGTTCTCCATCTAGAAATAGAGAGTATGTTTCATCATGAGTCCTTTGGAGTTGTGTTGATCAGTTACTTTATCAGTGTCTTTCAAAGTTGATTATCCTTACCACATTGATGTTACTGTATAAATTGCTCTCCTCATTCTGTCACTTCACTTTGTATCAGTTCATATAAACCTTCCCAGGTTTTTCTGAAACCATCCTCTTTATCATTTCTTATAATACCACTATTCCAGCACCTTCATATAACATAACTTGTTTAGTAATTCCCCTTGTATTATCCTAAAAAAAATGAAATGGGGCCTGTCATATCCTATTTTTGATGAAGTCACACTGGCTCTTGGTGATCAACAGGGGTGTTCTAGGAAATCCAATCCAACAAACATTTCCAAGTACCTACTGTGTGACAAGCACTATATGCTAAGCACTGGAGATACAATTATTAAAAAGAAATGATCTAAAAGAGGAGACAATGTTTAACAATTGACTCAAAAATGTACTCATGACATACTTTTAAGTTTAATGTTTAAAATTAAGTTTAAAGTTTAAAATTTTCTCCATCATCTTCTTAAGACAAGGTCATCACCAAACCATAAAGCAAACAATATAACAAGCTCTGATTTACAGCATTTGCCAATTTCCAAGGTATAAATACTCATACTGAAAATTTAACAGTTGACTTTAACAAGGTAGGAATATATTCTTTAAAGAAGAAAGGGCTCAAGATGGAAGGATTTTGGACAAGTCCAAAAGGAAATATAGAACAAGATCACCTTATTTCCTTGTCTATTAAATATCTTGATTCTTTCTTGAGGAAAGTTAGGGAGCATGAGCAAAATTTTCCTTGTTTTTTTAAAAATATGGATTGTTTTCATTGACTATTATTTGTTAATGACTTTTCAAAAAGTCTAGATTTTCTGCTAAGAAACAAACTCACTGACCTACAATTTGACTTTTTAAAAATTCTTTTATTCTTTTTAATTTAGACAGTGCTTACTCTTCTTAAATCTTGCAGTTTCTCTCCAATTCTCTTCATGCTTTCAAAGATCACAAACAATGATCAGCAATGGTGCCCGCTATTTCTTTGAGATGATCCTGGGTTGTGGTTCATCCAGGAGCCATGTGACTTGAATAAGGGCAGTTAGGTGCTCTTTTCCTTTTTTTTGTTTTTATTGTAGCTTAGACTTCTTGAGTCTACTAAAATGATTATGCGATCAAAATATGTCTGATACTGTACTGGAAAACAGCATTCCTTCTTGTTTTCCCTCATCAGTGGCATCGGGGATTTTTCTCTTGTGAAAATGTGGCACAAATAGAACTAGTCAGAGCCAAACATAGAAAATACTGTGTGCTAGTGATGCTAATGTAAAGTAATTTAACCCCGTTCTTTCAGCACAGAGTGTCTCTTTAGAAAATCATACCACTTGTAGAAATTGGTGTGGTAATTTTTTGAAGTAGGCAAGTGGGAACCAGGCTAAGAGAAGCAGGCCATTTTTAGCTGCGACTGGGGCTGGATTTTCAGCTCAGAAGGTGCAGTGAATTTTATTTCTCACTGCCATTAGTTGGTGACTCCTACTCATCGACGTGAAATTAATGATTCTTCACTACCCGTTGGTTACTTCTCTTTCCATTTAAGAACATTGACTTTACCTCCCCACATCCCCCCACAATTGCATTTTGAATGGAACCAAGAAATAATGAGGTTGTTTTGTTCAACATCAATGATAGCCTCCACAATGCAAAACCTTATCAAAACACCATGGGTTTTCCCCGCTTCTGCCACAAAAGCAGCTTTCTCTACTCGGATCACATGTGGTATTATTGCACAGCTGTGGGAGATGCTTAATTACTGCAGCTAAGCAACAAAACATACCATGTCTATAGTTACTTACGAAACAAATATTGTCATTTTATTTTTCTGAGGCTAGATATTTATCTAGATTCCCCCATATTTGGAAGGGCATCCAAATTCAGCAACCTGAGGTCATGTGGGTCAAACCAGTGAACCCCATTAATTTGTGTCTTCACAGCCCTCTATAGCTATACTTAAACACTCTTCAAAATTAGGAGAATGGCCTGAAAATAGAACGATATTAGATGAGGTCTTGAAAGGATTCCAAAAGCTTGTAACAAAGCAGAGAGAAATAACAGTGAGATGAAATTTCTTCCCCCAACTTCTCAAAAATGCAGCATTCTCAGGGATTTAAGGGGGGAAAAACTTGGGTTTTGAACTTGGCAATTAAAATGGTCTCTTTGGCGGAGCTGTCAGTAGAGTGTTATTCTTTGGTCTGTGACAATAAAAGTCTAGCTATTTCTACTTCATAGCTTGTGATTAAATTGGAACATTTTGAGAAAGGGTGGGAGGGAACCTCTGGCAGGAACTGTGTTCTTTAGGAAGCATAGTGCAGAGAAACAAACAAAAAAAAATGCAACCAAAACAAACACACATGTTTTAAATTATGGACTTTCAATAAGGAACTCTTAAGATTGTTTATCTTACTGTGAATATTAAAGAGATAAATGTTCAGTAAACATCATGAGTATGAGACTTGTACTGAAATCTTGTAAACAAGAAAAATGAAGTCTTATGAAATTACTTTGATTATGAGTTGCATTTAAATAAACCTTGCAATTCCTTAATAATAAGGTATTTCTACATATATACTTTTGTAAGAAAAATGATCAAAAACGGACTAGGAGACTCCCTTAGGAGGACAACACCTTACCCTCTCTGGCCCTTAGTTACTTTATCTGTAAATGAGGAAGTTGAAAGAGATGATCCCTGAAGATCCCTTTCAGTTCTAAATCAATAACCATATCATAAGTGATTTAGTGAGAGCTTATTTAAATGAGATCAGTATCTCAACCTAGGCAACTGTGCATTTTAATCTAGAGAGGCTTTAAAATTAGGTTTCTAGTATGATAAGGAACCTTAGATTAATTTATAATATTTCCTTCCTGTCTTTCATTGAACATCATCATTTTTCTGTATGTTATGTGCACTGGCCCTTCCTCTGTCCCTATTAGTCATTTCTTGAGGAAAATATTTAACTTCTGTACTCCTCACTTTCTCCTTTCTACTCTTCCCCTACCCCATATCCAGCTAGTTATCAAGTCTTGTCCATTCTACGTACATCATGTCTCTTACATCCTTCCCCTTCAGTCTAAAAACAAGATCAACATCCTATTTCAGGCCCTGATCTTCTGCACTATTGTAATAGCCTCATAAAGGGTCTCCCGCCTCAAGGTTCCCATTTTCAAACCCATCCTCCACATACCTGACAAAGTGATATTCCTAACTCCTAATTCTGACCATTCCATTCCCCTGCTTAAGAAGCTTTATTGAGTACCTCTTGCCTCTAGTATTAAATACAAGCTCCTTTGATTGGCATCTAAAGCCCTTCGCAATCTGGCTTTAGCCTCCCTTTCCAGATTTATTACATATTATTCCCCTTTATGTACTCTTCAGTTCAGTGAAACTGGCTCGCCTGGTGCTCCTACTACACGGCCTTTCATCTCCCATCAGGTACCCCATACTTGGAATGCACTGTCTTCTCACCTTGACTTTAGATTCTGTCATTTCAAAATCCTGTTCAAGAGATACTTCCTCCACAGGCCCTTTCCCTCTCTCAGAAATCACTCCATATTTACTGCATTTTGTGTTTACTTATTCGTGTACACATCATCTCCTCTGATCGAGATTGAATTCCCTAAGAACAGTTTCACTTTTGTCTTTGAGACTACCCCCATGTTAGGGACTTTATTTCTCCTTTCTTTGTTTCCTGGCACATAGTAAGCTCTTAATAAAGGTTTACTGACTGATTGACTTGCATAGATCCTACCATCTAGTAGCAGTGCACTAAATAAATGCTTGTTGTTTCATTGAAATAGGGAAACTGCCAAGATGAATTCTCCCTGTAAACTGATGAAGGGTAGAGCAGACACTGGCTTCTGGAGGAGAGAAGGCTGGAGAGTCAGCAGTGGTCTGAACACATACTGTGTAACTTCTATAACAAGAAAAGATTATGGTTATCAGTGAGTGACCGGACTCACCATGTAGAGATCCAATCAGTTGCCTAGTGATTTATATAAACAGAAAAATAAAAAAAAGACCAGGCTGACAGAAAGGACTAAAATAAGAGTACAAAACTTTCAAAATTTTGATTGCCTTAATAAATTAATCTGATTGTGCAGTAATGTGGTGGATTATTCAGTAACTGGCTTTTATGACTTTTTTTTTTTAAAGCAAATCAAGTATAATTGGGTAATTTGACTGTCATAAAGAAATGTCCTGAGATCTACAGGTAACTTTGTGAAGAAGACCCAGGCAGAGTAGTTGCTTTTTGAGACCATAAAAGAACACTAGACCAAGTATCAGGAGACTTAGGTTTAAACAAAATCTTCAATTGTATTATTATTTAGATTGTAAATATACTGAGGTATAGTGGATGGAGAGCTGAATCTGGAGTTAGAAAGACTTGAGTTTTAAATCCCATCTCAGATTTGTGATCCTGGGCAAGTCACAACTTTTATTTGCCTCAGTTTCATTATCTGTAAAATGTGGATAATAATAGCACCTAACCCCTAGGGCTGTTATAAAGCACTTTGTAAACTTCAAAGCTCTAGATAAATATCAGCAATTATTGTTAATACTCTCAGTGTTGTTAAGATTAAAAAAAAAATCATGGAAAGTATACATGTAAGGCATTATGGACACAATCACTATGGTTTTTTAAATAATATTTTATTATTTTTCCCAATTACCTGTAAAAACAATTTTTAACATTCATTTTTTAGAATTCTGAGTTTCAAATTCTCTCCTTCCCTCCATCTACTCCCCCTTTCCTGAAATGGTAAACAATTTGATGTGTTATACATGTATATTTATGCAAAACGTATTTCCATATTAGTCATGTTGAATCACTATGGTTTTCAAGCCTGTGAAATGCTTTAACAATCTACTCAAGTAATCTAAATATGTCTATTTTTTTTTTTTACTGGGCAATATGGAGTACCTGGGACCCTTAATATCCTAATAACTAACAGCATTTATTTTGAGTTTTGCTTGCTTATGCATAAACATGAAATGTTTCTAATGTTGATTTTGCTTATGATTCACTTATTTTAGGCAATTCTATAGTCTACACTTTGTGGTAGATGAACTCTACTCCTAAAATCCTCTATCTGTGGATAGAGGCATGATGGCAAGAATGTTGAAGTTGGGTTCAGACCCGGGGTTCAAATCTAGACTACCAGTGTTCATGAGTAAATTTCAGAACCTCACTTTCTTCAGTTACAAAATGGGGACAATAATGCTTTTATTGTCTGCTTCTGTTGTGGAGAAAGTGCTTTGTAAACTATGAAGTATGATAAAACATGGGCTAATATATTAATTTATTTGTATTTAAGGAAAGCACTTAAATGTTTTTCATGAACTCATAGATTTGATGCTTTTTTATTCCATTTTGTGGTGGGGCGGGGTTGGTAGGGTAGCGGATGGAGCATTAGACTTTGTGTGGAATCTTTCCTGTGGTGCTCAGTAGCTGTGTGTCCCTGGACAGATCACTTAACCTCAGGCTCAATTTCCTCCTTGGGAAAACAAGGATAATAATAGCACTAAACTTATAGGGTGGCCACAAAGATCAATGGAGATAATATATGTAAAGCACTGTATGAATCTCATCTAAATATTAGCTACCATTATCATCATGAATAGTAGTATCAAACTTAAATAGAAAGGAATTCCTGCCGCTTGCATTTTGATTTAGAAAACCACAAATTACCATTAGCTGTGTTGTACTGTGGAGCAACTGTGGTGGCAGTTGCTAGAACTGTGATGCCCAAGTCAGGAAGACTGGAATTCAAATCTAGCCTAGGACTCTTATTAGCTGTGTGACCCTGAGCATGTCACTTCACCCTGTTTGCTTCAGTTTCCTCCCCTGTAAAATGAACTGGAGAAGGAAATGTCAAACCACTTTAGTGTCTTTGCCAAGAAAACCTCAGATGGGGTCATACAGAGTCTTAAAAGACTGAACAAAATGTTGCATTGTATTTTTATTTTGTTAAATATTTCCCAGTTACATTTTAATCTGGTACTTGCCACACTGAGAATTTTGGGGGCTTCGAGTTTGACACTTCATCATCAATTTTATGCTGTGAATGTCCTACACTCATTGTTATGTCAGGTAGTACTGACCATCTTGGATTGTGGACCTCTAGAAGAAGAAAAAATGCAGTTATGAGGTTTTCTTTTTTAAATGCCTCATTTAGTATCATGTAAAACTAGGTATTTAGTATATACTTGGTTCCTGTTGCTGATTAAAGTGTATCTAAATCTCATAATCGCTGAATGTGAGTAAATGATAGTACCATGACTTTTACTCCTGTCCGGACGTTTGGCAATTAGAAGTAATTGCTTGCTGTTTTTTTTTTCTTTTTTAATTTCTTTGGTATAATTTTTTTCCTCCCTCTTTGGGAAAGCAAGATTCTGGTAATAAACCATTTAGCTTGATTTTGGTGCTATTAAAATGTAAGCTTCTTTTAGACAGGAATTGTTTAAGTTTAAAAAAAAATTCCCTAGTACCTAGCTTTCTGTTTGTTACGTAGTACACTTAGCAAATGCTTGTTGAATTGAATTCTTGTTCAGATGCAACAGTTAACCTAGGGTCGTAGTGCTGACTGTCTTGTAACTATAACTCAAGAGTTCTCCATTAAGTGTTTGTTTTTGGAACATCAGAGAGCATGGTTAGAAATGGAGCCCAAATATTGGTATAGCATAGTTCCTCCCACTAACATTGCTTTCCTAAACCTGAAAATAAATATCCAGTACCAATGCTTATCTGGCAGCTCTGGTGAGGTCTATGTTTTGGACATATATGGGTTCATTTGATTCACTATGGTCTCTTTTTTTATGCTGGCTTTGCAGTTCCTCCGTAGCCAAAGGACTCAGCTATTCTTAGCAGTTATTCTCGGCTTTCTCGGGATTCAGATCATTATAAAAAGTGACTGTATGCAAAGAGACATCCAATTAATGCAGACTCTAGGAGTCTAATGAAAAGTTCTGTGTGCTTGCTATGTTTTATTTGGAAAAAAAGAAAGATTTCTTGAATTAGCTTGTTTTCTGTTTTTCTCTTGTCTGGGGAATCTCTGAAGTGTCCTAACTTCTAATGGAGATTTCTGAATCTGACAGATTTCTTAATATAAAGAAAAGATGAAAATTTGTTTCTGCTTATTAAATCAACCAATCAATAATTGTTCAGACATTTGTTAAGCACCTGCTGTGTTCTAGACACTGTTAAGGAATGAAAATGCAAAGAATGAAACAAGATTATATTCTAAAGAGAGAGGCAACAAGAACCTATGTGATCACATATAGAACAAACATAAGGAGAATAAATAGAAATAGGTAAATACAAGGTAGCTGGGAGGAAGCACCTGCACTCCTCGTTAAGGGGATGTAGGAAGTCTTTATGTATAAAGTGGTGCCTGAGTTGTATCTTGAAGGAAGAGACAGATTTGATCAGGTGGAGATGAGGAGGAAATTCAATCCAGGAGATAGTCACTAGTGCAAAGGTATAGACAAGGCCAATTTGGCTGGATCACAGTGTGTGGGAGGGGGATGATATCCAATGAGGTTGGGGATCTAAGTTGTGAAAGGCTTTGAAAGCTAAAGAGAAGATTTTATCTTTTCCCTAGAGGCAATAGGGAGCTACTGGAATTTATTGAATAGGGTTTCAGATCTTTGTTTAAGGAAAACCACTTTGGCAGCAGGATATAGGATAAAATGAAATGGGGAGAAATTGGGGAAAGAAGGCCAACTGAATGGTGGCCATTACAATAATCTAGGAGAAAAGTGATAGTCCCTATGTGAGTAAAGAGAAAGTGTTGTTTTAACTCCAAGGAAAGTCAACGTTATCAAATAGGTTAAGAAGGTTAAGAAGGATGAGATCTGAGAAAAGACCATCAGATTTTTCAATAAAGAGATTCATGGTAACTTTGAGGGGAGTAGTTTTGGTTGAATGATGAGGTCAGAAGCTAGATTGCAGAAGACTAGGGTATGACTGAGAGAAGGAAATAGAGTCAGTGACTGAGGAGATTTTCCTAGGAATTTGGCTGAAAAAAGAAGAGATACGGGATAATATCTTGAGGACATGGTAGGATCTAATGAAGGACTTTTAAAGCTGGGGAGATTTGCACATGTTTGAGGTTAGTAGAAAAGTACTAATAGTTTGGAAGAAGTTTAAATTTAGAAAGAGAAGGAATGATTGATTATTTCGCTTTTCTGGAGAAGATGGAACTGGACCGAGGGTGCATGTCTGAGAAGTAGACTTTGGTGAGGAGAAGGGACATCTCTCCCTGGCAGCATATCTTGTGGAGTGTGAGAGTATTGCTCATGGTAGAAAGGACAGCCAGGGATACAATATAGTTAGAGGGGAGCCAGGTCTTAGTGAAGGGCAGTAGGTGGAAGGAGTGTGAGAGAAAGAGGTCTAGAATGAAGGGAAGGGGTTTTTTTTTCACTATGGAATTGGAATTCTAGAATGCACAGTGAAAGGGGGAAGTTGGGTTGGAGTGGGACATGAGTGGGGTAAGCCTGAGGTTATAAATTCTCTCACAAGCATTCCTCAACAGTCTCTTGAAATTTCCTGTTTTGAGGACTCAAAGACAGAAAGCAAAAAAGAAAAGAAAAGGAAAGAAAAAGAAATTTATGAAACTGGAACTGTGAAGCTATGGTGAAAATCTTTATTTCACAGATGAATTCTGTGCTATTGTAGTTTCCACAAAATCCTTTCCCTTTGAGACTGGGGCAGAAGCATGGTTATGTGAATATTAAATATGTGGGTAATAAAAGGGCTCCAAAGAAACAGCGCATTTGTGAGCTGTTATGCAATGATTTACTGGATCAAATGTCAAGTGCAGTAATTCACTCACTCCTCGGTCTGTCTGCTGGGTTTCACTTCCTGTGAAGTTCTCTGAAAACCTTGCTGGGTTATCTACAGTTATCTACAACTTTTCAGAATTTATGAAAGGTCCTAAACAGTCAACTGTAATTTTTTTTTCATATATTTTTTTCAGCACACTTAGTACTGGTAGATTTTCTAAAAGAGCAGTTTCTCACCACCATTACCATTTTATTTTCCCCATGATATATTTTAAATTCTGGATCACTAATCAAAATTTTGCAAAGGAGGGGGGGTTCCAGCAACAAAGTTATACTCGTTGTAGCCCTGACCCTCTCCCTTTCTTTGGGCCCCACATACTGCAGAGCTGTTTAGCTGGTGGTTGATAGAGCAGATAAACTAATCTGAGAGATTAGCAGGCTATTACAATTGGAAGATTCCTATCTGGAAGTTGTGGTGAAATAAGGAATCCTAGCCTTGTGAGAGGCTATGTATAATTTCTGTAGCTGGAAAGCACTTGGGCCTATTAAAATCCCTTGTTTCCTTCCAAGTTCAGCTCAGGCATCACCTCCTACCTGAAGCTTTTCCTGAACCCTCTGGTTGCTACTGCACCTCCCCCCCAAATTCCTTTGTATTTGCTTTTCGTGCGCGCACGTACACACACACAAATGTATTTTAAATGACTTATTTTATTCTGAACTAAGAAATAAAACAAGCACTTCCACAGTAAAGTAGGATAGAAAATAAAGGATTGCACCTGAAATTGCAATTTTCCTCCTTTCCCCCATCCCAAAATTTCAGATGGCTACCATCAGACACAAATCTGTATATGTATATATGGGACACCATATCTTTGCCAAGAAAATCCTAAACAGGGTCATGACAACAATAAATATTTCAATACCTTTACTTAGGAAAGCAGAGCAGAATAGAATAAAAAGTTAAGAGATTGAAGGGAACTTAGATATTATCTCTCTAGTCACCTTTATTTTAACAAATGAAGAAACTGAATTCCAAAGAGATGAGATGACCAATTCGACAGCTTGGTAAGATGAGAAAAGTTCAAATTCTGTGATTAGTACAATTCAAATTGTACTATTTCAAATAAACAATTCAAATTCTGTAGTTAGTAACACCAACTACTTGTGGAATCCTGGGGAAATCAATGTTTCTCAGCATCAATTCCTTATCTGTAAAATGAAAGTTAGACCAGTTGTCCTCTAAAGTCCCTTCTTCTTCTAAATCTACCATCCTTGAAGCAGCAGAACCAAGACTGAAACAGGTTGTGTGTGATTTAGGGTTCTTCTAGGACTCCAAACACACTGATTCTCAAAGGAGGGATTATATTCACTCATTGGCTAAAAACATAGTTTTTTGCATGTAAAATTTGTGGGACAAATTTTAGGGCTATCACGCTTCCACTTTTCTCAATATTTTGACAGTTGTTTCCTTATGCTAGCCCCTATTTCAGTTTAAAATGGTGATGATGATAAAATGTGGCAGTGTTCCCATTTCTTTTTCAGAAGAAGAAAAGAGAAGGCTAAAAAACCCCTTTCTTTATTTCACCTAATCAAAGTAAGGAAACCAACAGCGATTAGGAAAAAAGAATGGTGGTGCTTAGAGGAGAAGGTTGCCTAGGTAAGAACTTCCTAAGGCCTCCCAGTGGAATAGAGCCTTATCCTGTTAAATGCAAACCATTTACTTCCTCCCAAAGTCCTACATATTCAGAGAAGGGGGCTACAAACATTCACCCTAACCAAAAAAAATATTTATTTTAGAGAAAGGTACAGTTTGTATTCTGTAGCAATGTTTCAACCATGTGTCTAAGATGCTTTTTTGGCAACGGTGTAAACAACAACTCCTTGTTTATTCTGGAAACCATAGCTTATGTTCTGTTATACAAATCAATTGTGAAGTATGAGATGGAAGAGAAGGAAGTAGAGAATATTTTTAAGAAAATAAAATGTAATGCCGGTGTCTGTAATTCATATATATATGTATGTATGTATGTATGTAGATAAAAGTTACTAGGGTTTCTGGCAGCAACCCCTCCCCCCACCCCAACATAACAAAAGCAAACACACATATGAGTTCAATTTATGAGTTCAAATTAACTAACCTGTGTGACCCTATGCAAGTCACTCTGTGCCTCAGTTTCAGTATCTGTAAAATGAAGTGGTTGGATCAATGGGCTTAAAGGTTCTTTTTACCTCAAAATCTATGATTCTACTTAACCTTTTCTTAAATCTCTGAGTGACATTACATGAGGCTATGGGTCTAGGAAATTCTGAGTTCAAAACTACTTATGACACATGTTGGCCATGTGACCCTAAGCATTCACTAAACCTCTAGGCAACTCTCCAAGGCCATTAGTTACAGAGAAGATGTCAGAGAGAATCAATGGAGAAATTTCTTTATCCAGGGAGTTTCTTACATCAAAGAAATCAGAGATCCAGGCACTATCCCTTTCTTATTTGTATATATTTTTGCATTGCTGTAAATGAATATGAAAGATGGGAGCCACTCTGAAGTTAAAAGTTAATGATTCATCTTTCTACAAGAAATTAAAGAAAGGGATCCCAAGGGCCAGGTTTCTATATCAGATACCTCATGCATATTTCAGTAATGATTGTAAAAGAAAAATATTCACTGTGATGATGATGATTTTAAGTGCATTTTAAAATGTCTTTTTATTTACATGTTAGAGCTTCAAAGATGAACACTATATCAATTAGGTGAATGGAAGGGGCAAGGTGGCTGAAAAGTGACAAATTCATCCCTGATGTGGATATCTAGAGAAAGTACCCCATGGACTGATCTATCTGAAATATTTCCATGTATTGCTTTGGTAAGTGAATTAATCACATGATCATGAAGGAGATATAAACAGTATTTGCCTTGAAATAAGGAAGAGTATAACTCAGTAGGTGACTCAGATGTCTGCTCAGCAAAGCTATGGGGGAACTTCAGCTGAATTCTTGGAAACCCACCATATTAAACCAGAAGTAATTAGACAAGAGTTGGCAAGATGTACTGGTCTCTGCTATTTCCTTTGAACTTAACATTCATTAAAATTCTTTGCATCTAGATTGAATTTTGTTTTCATCCTCAAGTTGTTAGTCTTTCAACAGGCTTATTATTAGGTCTCTCATCTAACACACAGTAGAATTATGATAGTTTTAAGTGCCTGACCTCTTCACCAAAACAGAGAACATAAGAGAATAATGACCATTTGACATTAAATAATTGATTGCAAAACATTTGGAAAGGGTACCTTCATTTCTTTTGTAAGGAGGTTAAATAATTAGAAGAATGAATTTTCACATGTACTCTTGTGACAGAAAAAAAAAAGCCCTGAAAGATATTCACTCTCAAACCCTGCCCACAGTAAAAATTTAGGATTATTGTTTTGTAATGAGGTCATGTATAAGGCATGTTTGGAATGTTAGCATGTGATAAAATATCTTCTTCCTCATAAAGACTATTGTGAATTTGGGGGAAGACAGTTTAAGGAAGTTGGTGTGTGTGTGTATGTGTGTGTAGGGGGAATGAGTGGTTACACATTTTAAAAAGATGTAATCAGAGCCAATAAGAGTTGCTTTTGAAATGCAAACGGTTTTGCAACTCCTAGAATTAAAAAAAAAAATAATAAGATGACCTGGATATAATTGGAGCTAGTAGTAAGAGGAAAAATGCCCAGGGAGTGAGATAAATGGGTAATGCAAATATCCTGAGAATTAAAAAAGCAGAGGGAAGAAAGCAAGACAGAGGTGACAGAGTAGGAGAAGCAGATGGAAAACGAACAAAAGGAAGGGGCAATAGGTTTATCCAAAATCACTATGGATGCAGAGTGCAAGGATGTGAGACACAGCCTGTCAGATTATCTTAAGACAGGAGGAACAGAATATAAGATAGAGGATAACTAAAATATCATAAGGGAAAGAAGGAATAGGCCTAAGAGTCCAGAAGTAAGTAAGAAGAAAGGATTTATTCATGTTCTAGCTGGCTGCATGGGTGAAGGAGGTGACCTTAATGTGTTGTTTTGACTACAAGTCAAAGCTTTGGACCTGAAACCTGAATAGGAGAGATTCTTACTCATCAAAGACTAAATAAGGTCGCTTGACTCAGTACTACAAGGATGGAAGTTGGGTTAACCTGTGAAAACAAGAGTCTGGGAGACTGGTATTTTTGTAGTTAATACAAGCTGATGACGTGAATCTAATTCAGAGAACTATTAAGTGTCTACTGAGCAGCTAGTTGGTACAGTGGATAGAGTCCAGGGTCTAGAATCAGGAAGACTCAACTTTGTGAGTTCAAATCTGGCCTCAGAAAATAGTTGTATGACCCTGGAAAGTCATTTAACTCTGTTCCTCTCAGTTCCTTATCTGTAAAATGAGCTGGGGAATAAAATGACAAATCACTTCAGTATCTTTGCCAAGAAAATCCCAAATGGGGCCATGAAGAGTTGGACATGACTGGAATGACCTGAACAACAACAAAATGTGCAAAACACTGTGGTAAGATCTAGGCATACAAACTCAAAATGGAAAACTATTCCTGATCTCCATCTACTTACATTCTACTTGGTGAGGAGGGAATGGCTATGTAAATAGATAAGTTTATACTTGATCATTTGGGGAGGGATAGAGACAAACAGAGACAGAGATGGAGACACTGCTAGCATTAATAACGAAGGAGGTTACCAAACCTTTCCTATAGGAGGTGGCATATGAACCCAGCCTTGAAAGAAGCTAGAGATAGAGGGAAGGAAGGAATTCCATGCCTGAGGGATGATCTGCATAAAGACTTGGGGGCAAAAGAAGAACCACTAAAATTAGGTGATAACAAAGAGACCAGGGGTGGGGAACATGTGACCTCAAGGCTGCATAGACCATTTGGGCTGGAACTCTTTAACCAACTCTGTATGCTTTTGACTCTGACTCAACTGCTCTCCAAAGTCACCACTGGTCTCTCAATTTCCAAATCTAATGATCTTTTCTCAATTTTCATCCTTCTGGATCTCTGTAGAATCTGACACAGCTGAACACTCACTCTCTCCTTCTAAATCATCTCTCTTCTCTGGTTTTCATGCCATTGTTCTCTGTTGGTTCTTTTCCTAATAGTCTGTTCTTACCTACCACTCTGGGTACAGACTGAGTCACTGTGCTGGGTCCTTTTCTCTTAACGATTTCATTTTTAATAGCCTTATCAGCTCCCAAGACTTCAGTTGTTTCTTTGCAGTTGACTCCCAAATCAAGATATCCAGTATTTCTTGAATTCTAGTCCCACATTATGAACTGATTATTAAGACATTTCAAATTGGGTATCTCAAACTGAATGTGTCTAAAAAAGAGCTCATTGTCTTTTCCCCCAAACCCACTTCTCTTCTGAATTTTCTTATTGCGATTGAGGGTACCATGCCTCTTCCCATCACCCAGGTTTCCAACCTTGGTGCCATCTTCAACTCATTCTCATTTAGCCCACATACCCATTCAGTTGCCAAATCTTGTTTGTCTCTTCTCTTTGATATGTTCCCTTCTCTCCATTCATTTAGCCATCACTCAGCCTCACTTAAATGTAATTCATGAGCAAATCAAGCCATCATCCCCTTGTAATGTTATTGGTCCTCTCTGAAAAGGAATGATGAAACACCGTCACTCCAATTCAAGTCATCATTATATTTTGCCTTGGCTGTAACAGTACCCTCCTATTTGGTCTTCTTATGGGACCATTTTCTCTATCTGCTCAGTATTACTCCAGTGGCTCACTATTATCTTAAGAATTAAATATAAACTCTTCTGCTTCACATTTAAAGCTCTTCACAACCTGGCTCCTTACTATTTTTCTAGTCTACATATATATATTTCTCTGCTCCACACTATCTTCTAGCTTACTTGCTAATCCTCCCTCCTGGCCTTCTATCTCCAGGCATTTGCATTAATTGTTTCTTATGCCTGGAATGCTTCTCCTTTGGTACCTCTGGCTCCAATAATGCCTAGTTTTCTCCAAGATTCAGGTTAAGCACCATCAACTGCAGATCTTTCCTGGTCCCTGTTCCCCTTGAACTAGTTCCTTGTCTTCCAAAAAATCTTATATTCGATTGAATCTTGAATATACACTTATGGACATGTTGTCTCTGCCATTGGAATGTAAGATCCTTGAGGATAGCTTTTGCTGTTGTTTTTATACCATACCTAGTGCTTATCCCCATTGTCTAGCACACAAGAGGCACTTAACAAATGTTTGCGAATTTTTGGTTGATAAAAACAAAGACTGCATGAAGGGGAGCAATGTGCAATAAACCTGAAAACTTAGGGAGCCAAGTTGTGAAGGGCTTTCAATGCAAAGCTAAGGACTTTGTATTTTATCCTAGGGATAAAAGCCATTGAAGAGTAGGAAATGATGTAACCAGATTTGTTCTTTTAGAAAATTAATTTGCTACCTGTGTGGAAGATAGTTTGAGTGGGGAAGACCAGAAACTAGGAGTCCAATTAGTAGGATATTGTAATCACCCAGGTGAGAAGCGATGAGGGACTAAAATGAGCAATGGCCATGTGAGTGGAGAGATGGAGATGGATGTGGGAGATGTGGAGGAGAGTTCAACAAGACTTGGTACACGATTGTTCGTGGCAGATTGCTGTTGTGTTCATCCCTCATTGTGGAAGAAAACCATGACATCTGAGAAATGATGACATGACTTGCACTTGACTTTGTTTTGAGTGAGGGAGGGCTGTGCAGGTCACCAGCCTCACTTCTCCTCCAGAGTCATCTGAATCCAGTGACCAGATATTCATCAGGATGACTGGAGATGACCCAGGATGCTCATAGCATATAAAGGAAAGGGGAAAGAATGAAGAATGATTTCAATGCCATGGGTCTGAGTATTTAGAAGGATGGTGGGGCCCTCAACAGAAATAGAGGGGTCTGGATATGGGTGACATTCCTTATATTTCTATAGTCTGTACTCTCTGATTCCCTCCACCATAATAAAATTTCACTGTACACCTAAGCTATGTATATTGAACTACAGCATACAAGGTGGGGGACTTGAATCCAAACTGGATTCCAGCCCAGGAAGGATGTGAAGCATTTAAGAATGAAACTCTAAAGACACAGAGAAAAAATTCCCGTAAGGAAGACAATGAAGGAGTTCTCTAAAGAGACAAATGTATTTGCACATTGGCCAACTTAGATTTACTTTTACAGAAGAAAGATGCAAAGGCAGGTTTCAGAGGGTGAATTCCAAAATGTAATACTGTAAGTCCTGGAGGAACGATGTCGAGATCAATAAAGCTTCAGAGTGAGCGAAGGCTGATGAACAAAGCCAAGAACAACAAAGGGGTGGCTGTTGTTGATTTCTTTTCTATATTGGGGAAAATAGAAGGATCAGAGGAAGAACAGGAATACTGCACAGGGTGGCTAGAATGATAACTAAAGACAAAGAGAGAGGGAGGAACTTCTCAACCTGCTTTTGCTTCTCTTTTTTTCCCCCTCTTCTGCCAAGAAGAAAAATCATTAAACTGAAAAGGACAGAATAAAAATGGCTTACATGGAGTTGAAAGCCAATATAAGTAAGGCAATAATAAAAACATCTAGCTTAATGAATTCAAGTCACCAGGTCCAGAAAATTCCATTCTAGGACACTGAAAGAACTGACAGATCTGACTGCTGAGCCACTGTGAATGAGCTTTGCAAGATTATAGAGAATGAAAAGGGTACCTCAGAACTGATGGGCAAGTGTTGTCCTGCTTTAAAAAAAAAAAAAGCAAAGAAAATTAGAATCTGAAAGCTACAGGCTAGTGACTTTGACTTCTAGTCTTGGCAAAATTTTTGAACATTATGTTAAAAGGATGGTTACTGAATATCTAGAAAAGGTTGCGATTTGTCCTTCGTTCTCAGAGGACCATGACATCAGGAAGATGGTGCCATGATTTGCAAGTGAATTGACTTTTAGTGAGGGAGGACTGTGCAAAGTCAGTAGCTTTACTTTCTCCTCTACAGTTGTCTGGGTCCAGGGGCCAGATATAGATCAGGACAACTGGAGATGACACAACTCTAGAAAAGGAAGCATTATCTGGAAGAAAGAGTTAATACAGCTTCATCCTGGCAAAATTCATACTAGAGACATGTCAGACTAACTATTTCCTCTTTTCTAATGGGGTTTCTAGCTTGGTAGATCAGAGGGAAGCAGTAGATATAGTTTACTTTAACGAACAAAGAATCTGACAAATATTTTTACTATCCTTATGAACAAAATGGAGAGATGTGGCCTAGGTAGTACCATGGTTGGATTCAGAGGGGATTAGATCCAACTATAAGCCTAAAAATAAGTCTTAGTGGAGTACCTATAGTCCTCCTCTTGGCACTGTGCCAGTAAACATATTTTATCTATGAGTTAATAATAGTGTACATAGATGCCTTGCTTATACAATTTTCAGAAAATTCAAAGCTAGGTTAGCTAATACACAAAATGACTGTCAGGACTGAACAAGATCTGAATAGATTAGAATGTTCGCCTATGCCTATTTAGATACATTTAATTAGAACAAATCGAAAGACTTATATTTGGTCACAAAAAATAAACTTCGTAAGTAGAAGTGGATGATGTGGCTATTTAACAGTTCACATGGAAAGGATCTATTGGTTTTAGTGATATACAAGATCGCGAAGAGTCAATGGTGTGATATGGAAGCAAAACAAAGAAAAACACAAATGCAACTTTAAAATCAACCTAGGCTCTATGCAGATGAGTGCTGTAACCCCTACTGCACCCTATCTTTAGTGAGATCATACTGGAGGAAGAAAGCTGATTGAGCTGAAAAGTGTGCATAGAAAGGTTATTAAGATGGTGAAGGACTTCAAGGTCATGCCAGTTTAGGACAAGGTAAAGAAACTAGAGAGGCTTAGATGAGAAAAGGAAAGGTTTGAGAGGACCATGATTGAAATCTATAAATATTTTATATGAAAGTGAGATTAGAATTGG
Source organism: Bettongia penicillata ogilbyi (assembly GCA_023548195.1). Lineage (NCBI taxonomy): Eukaryota > Metazoa > Chordata > Mammalia > Diprotodontia > Potoroidae > Bettongia > Bettongia penicillata. Next base: position 4,648,034 of record JAJHZJ010000291.1, read on the forward strand.
TTTATTCAAATTCGTTGGGCAGAACTAGGAAAAATGTTTTTCGGTGGCAGTTGAAGAGAGCCATACGAATACTTGATACTAGGAAAATTTCCTTAAGAATTAGAATTCCCTCAAAAGAGGAATGGCCTGTCTCAGGATGTTCTTCATTTTCCCTTAGTGGTTTTCAAGTAAAGGATGGATAACTCCTTATTGGGAATATTACAGAGAAATTTTGTGTTCAAGCATGAGTTAAACTAGGTGGATTCTGAGGTTCTGGATTGATAGCAACCAACAAATATTTTTTAAAATGCCAGCTATGTGTCTGGTACTATACAAAACACAAATATAAGAGTAAAATAATCCCTTATTCTCAAGGACTTTATATTCTAATGGGATCTGGGAGGAAGGCGACAACATGTACACAAATAAGCATAAACAAGACATAGACAAATCCAATTCAGGGTCACCTTAGAGGGCAAGACATTAGTAGCTGGAGGGATCAAGAAAGGCCTATGGCTGTAGGTGGCACTTAAGCTGTGTCTGGAAGGAAGCCAGGAATTCTAGGAGGTAACTGTGTGGGGAGAGAACACTATAGGCAAGAGGGATAGCCAATGAAAAGATAGAGATGGGAGATGGAGTGTTGTGGGTGAGGAACAGCAGGTAGGCCAGTAAGGTCATAGTATAAAGAAGTCAGGAGACCCTGGACTTTGAGGGGGTTTGGAGGTGGGTGTGAAGCTTGGGGGGTCTTCATTTTGGATATTTATTTGAGAATTCTTTTCTTCCTTTTTGTCCCCCAAGTCAAAGAGAGAATATAAAATACATCCAGTGGGTCACTGGATGGGGGAACCACTGGGTCCAGCTTCTTGTTTCATTTCTTAGCATATGCCTTGTGTCAAGCACAAGGCTCACCAGCAGCAAGAGGCCCACAAAACTATCTAGTATGTCTGGAACCAGATTAAAATGTAGTTAGGAAATAGTTAACAAAATAAAAACACAACAAAACATAGGTAGCGTTCATGTGTGTGTGTGCCCATAGTATAGAGGCTCCCCTTTCCATTTGACTTTGTTTGACTAAAGTTTGACTTTACTGGCACCTGCCATTCTTGAAAATGATGTATGATTTCAAAGATATAAGCATGGATGCAACAAATGATGAAGGAATAAGAAATATCAAAGATAGAAATATTCCTCTCCAGGCTGCAGTCCTAGACTTACCTTCCTCTACACTTCAAAGAAACCTCTTCTCCCTGGATTTTCATTGAAACTACTCTCTCTGGCCCCAGCCTCTTCCTCTGATTGTTTGGTTCCTCCAGAACCTCCATTTTAAGAAAGGTCCCCAGGCCAGTCTTGTTTTCATTCCTCCCCAGGCTATACTCCTGACTCTGCAGACTTTATCTTTTTTTCTCTCCTTTCCTTCGCTTAATTTACACTCCTCTCACCTTCCCTTTTTTCAGTTTTCTTTTATACGTTTTCTCCTCTCAGCATATAAGCTTCTTACTGGCAGGGACTATCTGGGTTTGTATTTGTACCCCTAGCTTAGCAGTGCCTGGTGAACAGGAAAGAATGCTTGTGGACTTCACTTGACTTGATAACATAAGCTAAAAGAAAGCCACACCTCTCCTCCAGCAAGGAGCTGTAGCATCCTTGTGCTCCATAAACTTCATAAGCAGATGTGCAGCTGGATGCATGCATCTGCGACCAGTTACCATTAGGCCATATTATTCCCTTGCAAAGACTATAAGAACTGGGTGCGTGGAGGTTGGGTAAGCTCTGGTAACCTTATTTCTGCTTTGACAAGACAATAAAAGTTAAACAGCTAAGACACACATCGATGCAAATTAGGGAGCTCCTAGTCTGCAAGATTGGGGATATCGCCCCTGTTAGTGTGAGTTAGTTAAGGTCATGGGAGCTGTATTGTGTCTATGTGTCCCTGGGAGACAGGGATTCATTAGATGAGAGCTTGTTAAGACTGTATCTACCAGTGGGCAGTAAGCATGTCTCTGAGAGCTGGTTTGATGTGGTCATTTTAGAAATTAGGGGGAAACCTGGCCCCGGACTAGGCCAAACTGGCTTTTGAATGACAGAATAATTCTGAATTGTTTACTTCCTATCAAGAGGAGAAAAAAAAACTGGGAAAAAGGGAATAATCTCCACAATTCTTTAAGTGAGTCCACATTTAAAGGTGGTTTTTTTTCAGTCAATTATACCACAGTGGGTCATAATGTGTTGTTTTTCTTGTTCTTGATTCTTTGTGAACCCATTTGGGGTTTTCTTGACAAAAATACTGGAGTGGTTTGCTATTTCCTTCTCCTGCTCATTTTACAGATGAGAGGACTGAGGTAAAATAGGGTTAAGTGACTTGCCCAAGGTCACCCAGCTAGTAAATGTCAGAGGACAGATTTGAACTCAGATTTCCTAACTTCAGGCCCTGCATTCCATCTATGTTTCACCTGCTTTGAATGTAGGCTGTCCCTAAACAGAGAACAAACGCATAAAATGGAACATTTTTGAAAACAAAAAATAAATAGGTACACAGTGATCATAAACTATCTCCCAAATAATACTAATAGCTAACACTTACCATGTTTCTGGTAGTGCACTAAGCACCTCACAATTTTTATCTCATTTGGTTCTCACAACAATCCTACTAATAGGTAGGTGCTGTTGTTATCCCCATTTCACTTGTGAGGGAACTGAAGCAAACATTGGTTAAGTGCCTTGCCTAAGGTCACACAGCTAGTATCTGAAGTCAAATTTGAACTCAGATTTTCTTAACAAATTTGTATGAATTTGGGGAAAAAAGGACAGCATAGATCCAGACCAATAAAATACCTAAGAAATCTAAGACCTTCACCTTCTTACTTAGATAATACTGGTAAACATGGTTAAAATTTGAGGATGCTGATTTTTAAATTTCCACATGGCATCAATCTCTCCTTCAGAGATGTGTTCTTAGGATCACTGACTTTTAGATAATCCAAGGTGTGAGTGTTGTGTATATGTATATGTTTGTTGTGATTGCCTTTCTGGTGAAACCTATAGTAAAATAATAAATTTTTAAATGACATAAAATGCGAATGTATTAAAAATTCATAATTGAAGGAAATGATAAATTTCAATTAGAGGTTAATGAAAATAAAGATGCCTATTTCCCCATCTAAGTTTATGGACTCTGAAACCTAGCCCCGAATCCCTGGGAGGAGGATCCAACACTTTTATTTTACAAAGGAGGAAACTGAGGTTGAAACAGCTTAAGTGATGTGTTCAAGATCATGCTGATATTAAGTGACAGAGGCAGAATTTTAACCCAGTCCCTCTCATACTCCAAATCTTCTTTTTTTCCCCACTGTCCCAACCATTTTTCTAAAAATGTCTCACTGACCATAGTCCTCCCATGCAAATGAGGCATTCAGGGAAAGAAACAGAATGGTAGGCAGTGGGTTGTTTCCCCACACTTGATATGAGCATCTTTTTGAAATAAAGACCAGTTTGTAAAATGAGGGGCAGAGTTGATCTTCTCTGAAAAGCAGCTTGAGGAGGTTGTCATTTATTTTTCTTTTTATGTTCCAAACTTAAGTTTAGGATGAGAGAGGGACTTCACATAATTATCCGGAGAGTTTTTCCTTTATACTTAGTTTATAAACATAAAAAGTCTAGAACCAGTCAATTCAATAGCAAGTCAAATGCACATGAAATCTTTATGCATAAAAGGACCATCCCATTAGGGAGGGATGCATTTATTAATAATTAAGAATAGGTGTGAACCTTTTCTTTTCTTTTTGCCTTTTTCACTGTTTTTCAACGCCCCTGCTTTTCCAAATAACGAATTAATGGGGAGTAAACTTGAGGATTTAATGTCACTAAAATTATATAATCAATCATCACCTAGCCACTCCATTAAAACTTGCATGTTTGTAAGAATAGTTGAGTATTCCATTTCCTTCCCACCAAAGACAAAAAATGTGGGCTGCTCTTTGTCCCCATAAAGTCCTTATGCGCAACCATGAGGCAGAGGTAGACAATCCTCCAAAAGTATCATTCGAAATCTCTGGGATAAGTTTATTTGCCAATGCTATTCAAGTAAATGAAGCATTCCAATTGTTTCCCTTGACCTCTTAACCTACCCTGTTCTCAGAGGTCAAAAGACAAGAATAACCAGCCCAAGACTCAGGGTCCCTTCCTTAAAATTTTTTCTGTTAACCATAGGAAACATCAGAATTAAAAAAAATACACTAAAAAATATTCCCCCAAACACTGCAGTCCACACACACACACACTCCAGCTCCGAGCCTGGCATAATGAGGGTGGGAGAAGAAGAAAAGAAAGTTGAAGTGTGTCTGTATTAGGGCTGCATTTCTGTAATTGATCATCAAGGCTTGAATAGGAAAGTAATTGAAGAAAAATGTTCTCAAGAGCTGAAAACAAAGGGAAGCCAAGACTTCCACGTAGCCAGGCTACCCCAGACGCGGGTGTTTCGTAACATGACGAAAGGGTTAAGCCCGAGCATCTTAGATAACAGCTTAGAATCCTCTTTTGTAACAGTTGCACAATAGGAGAGGTCACCCTGTTTTAGATGCAAAAGAATAATTAACCGGCCCCAGCCCTCTCCCGGGTCCTCCCGCCGGTTAATTACAAGTTGGGCTCCAGGTGGGAGCGGCTCTGCAAACTTGGGCTGGACGGAGGATCCCGGGGGAGGCCAGCCCACTTCGGGGCCGCCCCTCCCCCTTTGTTCTCCGCTTCTAAAGTGGATGCTGGAATTTCCTTTCCCTGCCCCTCCCCCTCCCCTTATCTGCACCTCGCCGGCTCTCCGGCCCACTCCCCTTTACCTTTGTACCCCACACCCACTCAGTAACAGCCAGCCCTTCCTGGTTTCTCCAGGGTTTTTAATCTATAATCTCCATTCCCAGTTCCCTTAAGGGAGGGATCTCTGGTTGGAAAAGCCCTTTAAACATACGAGACCCCTGGGGGTGCGTGTATGGGGGGGTGGGGACACAGCTCTGCCTGGGAGGGGGAGGGTCACGTTAAAGACCCGACAGGATTCACGCCCTGCCTTCCTAAGCCATCCAAGGCAGTCCCCCACTCCCTCCTCTGCAGAAGGGAGTGCCCGGTTTTTCGAAACTCTTCGGTAATTCTTTTCCTGCTCTGGGAGCTGGCGTTGACCTCTTAACAAAGAACAGGTTCAATCTGCTTCCCCTCCTCCACCCCAGGAGACTGATGAGGGTCACGTGACCTTTCTAGACAGCGCAGAATTTGGATGGTAATATGTAGCGGTGGGGGAGGGGAAGCGGCAGCCAGCTCGCACACGGCTGCGCTGCGCGGGAGGTGGAGGGCGAATGGTGGGGGCGGGGAGCGGAGCTGGGAGGGGGAGGGTGGGGGAGGGGAAGAAAAGAAGGGAGGGGGAGGGAGGGGACTAGCCCAGACCAGCTTCCATTCCAGAGACTCATTAAGATGCAAATGCCAAATATTTTTACCAGACTGTATAAATTTACAGTTTCCTTTTCAGCCTAACCAGACAATGTTAAAACACACTAAATTTTCTGAATGCAAATCAAACATAGGCTATCTCCTCTAAGGCTTAATTAAGGTTTTATTTTAAAAAAATAAGATTTAAAAATTTGATCTTTACTAAAAAAAAGGTCTGGGTCTTTATTATTTTAAATATTATTAATTACTAACAGAAAGGACCCCAGTCTTCCTTGGGAAATAACAGGAAGCTTATTAAAAAAATTTTTGTTTACAACCACATTATTTATCAATGGAAAGCCAACTACAGGGGTATATTACTAATTTTTTTGAGTACTGACCCCTTTGGCAGTCTGGGGGTAGCCTATGAACCCCCCTTCTCAAAATAATGTGTATTTTTTACTTAAACATTTTAAAATTTATCTCATTAAACATTTCCCAGTCATATTTGTAATGTAAGAATACTTTTTAAATGCATAAAAAACACAGGATTACAGAGGAAACCAATTGTACAGAAGTAGTTATACTAACCTTTTCTGTGTAATTGACCCCTTTGGCAGCCTGGAATAGTCTATGAACCATTTCTCAGAATGTTTTTGTTTTTTATTTTAAAAATACATTTTCATTTCACTAAATATTTCTCAGTGTAACATTTGAATACTTTTTAATGCAAAAAAATAAAACTTACAAAAATTACAAAAAATTACAAAAGAAACCAATTATGCAGAAATAGTTACAGTAACTTTTTCTGTGTAATTGACCCCTTTGGCTCTCAGGGGTAGGCTATGGACCTTCTCAGAATGTTTTTTAAATACATAAAATAAAATACATGAGGTTACAAAGGAAAAGTAATTATGCAGAAATACAGTTATAGAATATTAAAAAAAAACAAACTTAAGTTCAGAGACCCCAGGTAAGAGCTAAGACAAGCTAGCTTGCTAACCTCCCCCCCCCCAGTAGGATAACTCAACCAAAATACAGCCTTTCTAGGTTACTAACTATTCAGTAGCTGAGAGTAAGCCTAGCTCACAATTCCCTTCTCCTCCCTGCCCCCACACTAGAAAAGAAAACAAACAAAACCCAAACCCACCCCAAAACAAATCCAAAAGAAAAAAAGACCACTCCTTTGGATCATTTTGATGTTGGTAGGGGGGGTGTGTGTGTCTGTGTGTCTCTGTGTATGTCTGTGTGTGTGTGTGTGTGTGTTTGGGAGGGGGAGCGTTTCTGCCCTTTTTTAAAATCCCATTTGAGAGATATAGTTAAGTCCTTTAAATGCCATTTTGTGCACACAACTTAAAAATGGTTCTGGCGCAGGGGAAAAAAATTGGCAAACATATAGTTCACAATCTGTTCCCATAACATGAAGCCAGATGAAAAAAAAATACACAAAAAACTCCATTTGTTTCTCTGTGCCAGGTTATGCAACTCCTCCAAAAGGTTTCAGGCTTTGTCTGGGAGATGGGGGAAGGGAGAAGGGAAAGGATCAGATTCAGGCATTATAGGGGAGGTTGGTGTATGGGCGTGGGTTTCCTAGGTTTTCTGAGTTTTAGCAAATTGTAGTGTGGCACTTTGAGGAGCTATGCAAAAGGAACCTGTCCATTTTACTTGGCTGGTATATGAACTTCCAAACCTGGGGGAGGCTGTATACGTGTCATAGATGATAAAGTTTCTTGGGGCTGGGGGTGGGGTGGAGTGGTGGTGGTGGCTGTCTCTATAAATGAAAGATGAAAGCCGGTCTTGATTTGTGGGAGGAGGAGGCTTTGTAAGAGCACTTTAAAAGCCTTGATGCCTGGAGGGGTGTGGAGAGAGAAATCACATCCCTTCTGCACTCTGGCTGCTATGTAGCTGCGGTTGCACAGTGTTATGACTTTGTGAATGCCAGAGTCAGGCAGCTCTGAAAGGGGGACATGGCCTCAGGGATATGGGGGTGGGGGATGGGGCAAAGTACAGCCACTGGCACTCGTAACTCCAGCAATTCTTCCATGTGACAGCTGTATTCCTGGATCTCTTTGACAGGGGAGTAGTTTATGCACAAGATAATAATAACCATAGTTCCTCTTTATAGAGAGCTTTAAGATCCCCAAAGCATTTACATGGATTTTCTTATTTGAGTCTCACACCAATCCTGTGTTATAGGTGCTTCCATTATCCCCCATTTAACAGGTGAGGAAAATAGAGTCAGGGAAGTTAAGGAATTTGCCTCGGGTCACATAGCTGGGTAAGCAGGATTTTGAACCCAGGACTTCCCACCAAGTTCAGAACTCTGTTCACCACCATTTGCCTGCCTATGCCTAAATGAAACCAAGGACTGTGAAGAGACTCAGACCCCATGCTCATATGAGGATGAGGCTAGACCTAAGGGACCTATGATAGCTGACATACAACTTCATTTAATCAACAAGCATTTATTGATTAAAAACCAAAGGCAAAAAACAGAGCCGCTAGGTGGACACAGGGCCCAGAATCAGGGTGACTCCTCTTCCTAAGTTCAAAATTTACCTCAGACACATACTAGCTGTGTGACCCTGGGCAAGTCACCTAACCCTGTTTGCCTTGGCTTCCTCATCTGTAAAATGAGCTAGAGAAGGAAATGGTAAACTGCTAAAGTATCTCTGTCAAGAAACCCCCAAGTGGAATCACAAAGAGTTGGACACAACAACCAAAGACAAAAATAGTATCTACTTTTCCAAAGAGCTAACATTAAGATGGGGAGACAAAATGTAAACATTTAGGTACAGGCATCCCTCCTTTTATTGGGCTCTGCTTTGTTGTACTTCACAGATAGCTTTTTGTTTAGTTTGGTTTTTGTTTCTTTTACAAATTGAAGTTCTGTGGCAATCCTCCATCATTGGCACCATTTTTCCAACAGCATGTGCTTACATCTTGTCTCTGTGTCATATTTTGGTTAATTCTACCAATATTTAAAATTTTTTCATTGCTATAATATCTGTTATTATATCTATCATGGTGATCTGTCATCCCTGATCTTTGATGTTATTACAGGAGTTGTTTTGAGGTGCCACAAAACCCATATAAAAAACTAAACTTAATTCATAAACGTTGTGTATGTGTGTTTTGACTGCTCCACCAAAGGACATTCCCAATCTTTCTTCCTCTTCTCAGGCCTTCCTATTCGCTGAGACACAACAATATTGACATTAGGCCAATTAATAACCCCACAATGGCCTTTAAGTGTTCAAATGAAAGGAAGAGTCAATCCATGTGGCAAACTGCATTGTTGTCTTATTTTAAGAAGTTGCCACAGTCACCTAACCTTCAGTAACCACCTCCCTGGTCAGTCAGCAGCCATCAACATCTAGGCAAGATTCTCCACCCGAAAAAAGATTACTACTCCATGAAGGCTAGGATGATGGTTAGCATTTTTTTAGCAATGAAGTATTTTTTAATGAAGTGATGTACATTATTTTTTTTAGAAATGATACTATTGCACACTTAATGGACTATAGTGTAGTGTAAACATAACTTTTATATGTACTGTGAAACCAGAAAATTCATGTGGCTTGCTTTATTTCAATATTCACTTTATGGAGATATATCTGCAATATATCCTAAGTATGCTTGTAAAGACGAGATATAGGCAGAGTAGAAAGGAAGTAATAGGGAAAAAGCACTAGCAGCTCTGTCTCTCTAGTCTCCTGTAGAAGAGGGGGATTTGAGCTGAATCTTATAGGAAGAGAGAAAAACAGGCCAAGGTGAGGAGACAAGATTCCAGGCATGGCAGATAATCAGTTCAAAGGCATGGAGAAAGGAAATGAACTTTACTATGCAAAAATAAAAACAGCAAATGAGTCCATGTAGCTGAATTTATAGCACATGGAGGGGAGTAAAGTATAAGAATATTGGAAAGGTAGGAAGAGGTAAGGTTATAAAAAGCTTTACATGATCAGACAATTTTATATTTGCTCTTAGAGATACCAGGGAACCATGGGTTTTTATTGAGTACCAGGGGAGTTGATCAGATCTATGCTTTAGGAAAATAATTTTGGCTGCTTAGTGGACTGGATTGAAGAGAAATTTGAGGTAGGTAGACCAGTTAGAAGACTGTTGGCAATCATCTGGATGGTGAGTGAGAGCCAGAGCTAGGGTGGAGGTTATGTGAGTGGAGAAAAGGATTTTATGTAGAGGCTGTAGATTTTGCAATGAAGAGATTGTTGGTAACTTTGGAAAAAGCAGTTTCAGTTGAGTGATGATGGTGGAAACTGGACTGCAGAGGGTTTAGGATAAAGGGGAGAGGACATGAAGGTACCTAAATGTAGATGACTTTCCCAAGGAGAATGGCATAGAGACGCAGTGAAAAAATTAGCCAGGAGTGTAAGGTCAAGTAAGTTGTTTCTTTTTTTAAAGAATGGGGGAGGAGTGGGGTTTGTAAAGGCAATAGGAAAGGAGCCAGTAAATAGGAAGAGTGGGAGTGAAGGTGAGAGCAATCTGCAAGGGAAAGTGGTAAAGTATGAGATCAAGAGTGCATATAGAAAGCTTGGCTTTGGCAAGGAAAAGGGCCTCTTCCTATGATACAGGAGTGAAGGAGGAGGTAGTCCGGGAATGATGCAGAATTTACAGAAGTGGATTTGTGTTCTATATAAGAAAAAGACTTTCCAACAGAGCTATCCCATCTGTGAAAAGAAGAGACAGGTATTTGTATCTCTGGTGTTTGCTGTGAAGGAAGCATTTTGTAAACTGTAAAGTGCTTTACAAATGTGAGTTATTGTTATTATTAATAACAATGGACGTTCTTGAATGGTAGCAATTTCCCTGTCCCTAGAGATCTTCAATAATAATAGTAACAATTGGCGTTCATATAATGCTTTAAGACTTGTAAAGTTCTTTATATACGTAATGGGGGATTCGCCAGTGACAGCCCAGGCTGGAGGAACTTTGCAGTGTACTGGGCCTGATTTGCACCTTGTGGAGGTAATCTGTGTCTTTCCTATCTGCCTAATCTTTTGATTTATTACTGAACTGCAACTAGGTATGAATACCATTATTTTCTTTTTATAGATGAAGTATACTTTGGTATAGCTCTAACTGTTAGAGCTCTTGGACGGAGTGGAATGATGACATGGTCCATAAACAGATAGATAAAGGTAAAGGATATGCAAAATAATACAAAATAATTTCAAAAGAAAGGGAACTTACAGGGAGGGTGGGGAAAGAATCCAGAAAGGTTTAGTGTAGGAAGAGGCACTTGGGTTTTATCCTAAAGAAAGCTAATGATTTTAAGGGGAGAAGGGGAGAAAGAAGAACATTTTGAATACGTGGGACTTCACCTGTATAAAGGCTACAAGAGTTGGGAGATCTGTTGTTGTGTACCTGAAACAGACAGCAGTCAGTTTCACTGGAATACAGGGTATGTGTTGGGGAGTAAAATGCAGTAAGTCTGGAAAGGTGGTTGGAGGTTGGAAAGATAGTTGGCCATTGAAAGTCTTAAATGCCATCCTGAGGATTTTGTATTTGACCCAAGAGGCAGTAAGGAGCCGTTGGAGACTTTTTTTTATCTGAAGCTAGATCTTCTCCACCCTGGGCCCAGCCCACTCTTCACCCTACTCCATATTACTTCTTAAGTTAGGGAGGGTAAATTGTTGAGCTGGAGATGACCTTAGAACTTCAGAGGGGATTAGTGCTTTGGTTATCAGTTGAACTAAATGACCCTTCCAGTTCTGATAATGCTTTAAGGCTGCTTTAATAAAACCCAATTCTTCCTTTAGTTCCTTTGCTGGGCTTTGTCTCAGCCTACTCCACACCTCCATAAATGGGAGTGTCTCTCAAGACTGTCTCTGAGCCTTGACTTTGTTTTTTCTGCTGTCCCTCCCTTGACTTCATCTACTTTTGTGGCTTCAGTGATTACTTTCATGTCTGGTACTCTCAAATCTCTATCTCCAGGCCAGACTTTCTAGAACTCTAGTTCCACTTTTTCAACTGCCAGATGACTATCTCTACCTAGATGTTGAGCTGTCATTTCAAATTCAGCTTCTCATTTCCTTCCTCAAATCTGTTTTTCCTCTTAACTTCTCATTTTCTGAGGGTAGCACAACCATGCTTCTGGTCACTGAGGGTGAAAATTTTGTAGACAATATGTGACTTGTTCATTCAGCTCCTGTAGTTTCTTTTTTCTTTTCCTTTAGCTGCCCAGGTTGAGGTCCCTATGACCTCTTGCCTAGACAGTCTCCCAATTGTCTTCCTGTTGTCAGTATATCCCTTCTTTAATCTGTCCTTCAGGCTGGACCTGGTGGCCCATAATCCCTGCTCCTGGGGGGGCTGAGGTAGCTGGATTGATTAAGTTTGGGAATTCTAAACTGAACTTGTGCTAAAGTAGATCAGGTATCCAGGTGACAGTTCTGCCAAAATATGGCAGAACCCTTGAGAAGGGTGGTGGTGGGGATGGTGGTGAGGAGGGCCAGGCTGCCCAAGGAGGGGTGAACTGTACCAGTTTTGAAAAATGGAGCAAGTAAAAGCTTATCTGAGTGGCAGCTTTGCTTCGTCCTGATAAGGTGAATTGAGGTCCTGATAAGGTGATCTGGTCTCAAAACAAGCGAACAAACAAAACTAATCTATCCTTCAAAATGCTGTTCTAGTCAGTCAGTCAATCAACACTGACAAACAAGCATTTATTTGATGTCTCCTGTATACCGGGCAATGTGCTAAAACATTGGGTTTACAAAGACAAAAATTAAACAGCCCCTGCCATCAGGAGTTTACATTCTACTGACTAAAAAATACATATAATTACTGAATGCATACTTTTTACAACTTCCTTTTATTTTCATTTTGTTTGTGTTTTCTTTTGCAACATGAGTTCTCAAGGAGAAGGGAAGGGAGGGAAGGAGGGAGAGAATTTGGAACTCAAAATGAAAAAAGATTGTTTTGACATGTAATTGAGAAAACCAAATATTAAATTAAAAAAATAAAGAAAATCCCTTACATAATTAATAATTAGGTCCAATATTATTTATTTCATTGGTAGTTTAAAAAGATATTAAGGGAATTTCAGCCTCCTCATATTGTGATGTTGTGAAGCTTTACTCACAGGCTTTAAGGTTCTGATTTAATCAGGTTTTAGAGAACAGGGTGACTGTAGGCTAAGAATTTGGTGTAGCTTCAGTTTAAATTGATATTTCTTATCATTGTCATTTTAATACAGTGATTTTTGGTTCAGGAAAGTTGATGTTCCCAGTTTGATATGAGATACACAAAACTAGAATTGGAAATTAAGTCTTCAACTATCTTGGCAGCCTCAGTGGAATCGTAACAGATTGTATAAGCCCCCTGATACAATTAACTTGACATCTTAGATGTGAATCTTTTAGAATAGTCTGTAAGAAAGCAGGTTACTAGGGCTAGCCCTAGGCAAAATGGAGAGGTAGGCAAAGTTTGTTTTCCTTGATTTTTCCCCCCAATTTGAGAAAATGCCTTTCCCCAGTGCTGACTATATGCCCACTATCATTGTGATTTCCTTACACTTCTCTATACAAATCCAATTCTTTAGGGAAACTCATTTACACTAAAGTGGAACCCAATCATCTATAGTCCTTTGGAAAAGGGGCTGTGTTAGCTATGGAGAGAAGGAGAAAGTCACCTGGTATGGAAAAAAAATGGGAAGCTCACATACATAAAATACATTAGCCTTTATTCCAACAATGTTACAGCTTTAATCTCCCAAACAAGAAAAAGATTGTTTCCTTCTACTCTTCTTAGGACTGCACATTCATTCATTCATTTATGCATCCATTTATTTATTCATTTAACTTACCATTACTAAAACACCTATTATGTACCCTACTATGTATCATGGTGTGTGTGTGTGTGTGTGTGGTAATAAGACATACACAAAAAATATAGTGCAAGAACTACATGAAGAGTACAAAAAGTTTTAAAGGAAAGGATTGATTCTAGCTAGAGTATTCAAAGAAGATGTAAGAGATGGCATTTGAACATAATAGTAGAGGATAGAAAGATGTCAACAAGATGAGACAGGAAGACATTTAAGGAATAGAGAGGAGCATGAGTAAAGTCATGGAGGTGAGAAAGCATGACTTGTGTTCATTGAATAGTGAACAGTCTAGTTGGGCTCGATGTGAAAATATATGAGATAAACCCAAAGACATAGTTTAGAATTCGATTACGAAGAGTCTAAGGCATTTGGATCATATTTGGTAGGCAGTAAGGAGCCATTTAAAATTTTTGAAGAATAGAAAGAACATGATTATACCTGTGGTTTAGAAAGATGAATCTGATAGATGGTTTGGAGGAGAAAGGGAGTAGAGAGGAAGATCAGCTGGGAGGTTATTGCAGTGCTCCAAAAAAGAGGTAACAAGGGTTAACTAGTTTAGTAAGAGTGGGAATGGTATAAAGGGAGCAATCTAGAGGATATTACAGAGATACATTTGACAGAATATAGTGATTGATTGAATGTGTGGGGCAAAGAAGGTTGTAAACATGGGTGACTGAGAAAATGGTTGTGCCATTGACAGGGAAGAGGGGACATGTTTTTTTGGGAAAAAATAATAGTTTATGTTTTAAACATGTTGAATTTGAAGTACCAATGGGATACTACAGAAGAGATAACAAACATTTAGTAATGCCACTCTTTAATGGCAATGGCTCTCTTGAAAGAGAGATCAGGGCTAGAAAAGTACACAGGCTATCCCAAAAGTCATAGTGCAGTCTTAAGCTATTGTACTGTGAGTCTTCTGCATAGAAATGATAATTGAAATGGTATAATAAATCAACCACTAAACTTGGAGTTAAGAAAAGTTGAGTTTGAATCATCTCAAAAACTTACTAGTTGTATGACCGGAACAAAGCAACTCTGCCTCTCTGGGCTTCATTTTCCTCTGTAAAAAATTAACTGTCCTCTAAGGTTTCTCCCAGCTTTTTGTCTTGGATACTAAGTTGTAGAAGGGGATATGCTCACAGAAGGAGAAGGTCAACAGAACATGCATGGGATGATCTCAAGGATACAGGTGGAGGGGTAGCCTTGGTCAGACGGCCAGCCATCAGAGAAAGGAGGGAAGGAGCTAAGGAGGCATGAAATTTTGGGATCAGAACTAGAAGAGTCTAGTGGGCTTCTGTAGGATGGCCTTAAGTTCTTTGTTAAGTTGGAGGTAAATCTGTCTTTGGAGAATGATGGAGTATAGGGTTGAATCTGAAGCTTTAGGGAAAAGAAAATTTTAATTGCTACTATAGAAAGGTGATAGGGAATCTGAGTGATATGTAAAAGGGCTGTTGGAAAGATGAGAAACAATCTTTACAGCCAATATCTCTGATAAAGGCTTCAATTGCTTAAATATATAGAGAACTTCGTCAAATTTATGAGACTACAAGCCATTCCCCAGTTGATACATGGCCAAAGGATATGACCAGGTAGTTTTCAGATAAAGAAATCAAACCTACCTATAGTCATTAAAAAATGCTCTACATTAGTATTGATTAGAAAAATGCAAATAAAACAACTCTGAGGTACCACCTCATGCCTATCAGATTGGCTAATACGATAAAAAAGAAAAGTGATAAATGTTGGAGGTGATGTAGAAAATTGTAACACTAAGGCATTGTTGTTAGCTGTGGACTGAGCTAACCATCTTGGAGAGCAATTTGGAACTATGTCCAAAGGGCTATAAAACTGCCTACTCTTTGATCCAGTAATACCACTACTAGGTTTGTGTCCCAAAGAGGGTCATAAAAAAGAGAAAAGGACCCACATGTACAAAAATATAGCAGCTCTTTTTGTGGTGGCAAAGTATTAGAAGTTGAAGGGATGCCCATCAGTTAGGGACTGACTGAACAAGTTGTGTTGTGTGATTGTGACAGAATACTATTGCGCTATAAGAGATGATGAATAGGCAGATTTCAGAAAAACTTGGAAAGACTTTCATGAACTGATGCAAAGTGAAGTGAGCAGTACCAGAACATGATACAAAGTAACAGTAACATTGTAAGATGATCAACTATGAACGACTTTGCTCTTCTCAGAAATACAATGATGCAGCACAGTTCCAAAGGACTTATGGTACAAAATGCTATCCACATACAGAGAAAAAAATTGATAGTCTGAAGGCAGATTGAAGCATACTATTTTCACTTTTTTTTTGTTTTTTTTTTTTCCTTTTGGTCTGTTTCTTCTTTCACAACTTGACTAATATGGAAATATGTTTTACATGATTGAACACATATAACCTATATCAAATTAATTACTTTTTTAGGGAGGGGGAAGAGGAAGGAGGGAGAAAAATTTGGAACTCAAAATTAAAAAAAATAAATGCTAAAAGTCTTTACATGTAATTGGAAAAAATAAAATGCTATTATAAAAGGACCTTTGAACAACATCAAGAACTCTAATTTACACTGCACAAAATTATAACCAGAGAGACAGTGTTCCCTAATAATGTAAAATGTGAGGTCAGATTATTAGAAGTCAAGATGGATATTAAAACTGCAAAGGAAGGTAGCCAGGAGGTAGGATGGGAAGGAAACATAGGCTGGGTACTGAAATCATCAAGGAAAAAAAGTGTTCTAGAGATTGGTAGATGACTACAGTAAGGATGGAGGGAAGGCAAAAAAGGTGTCCTTTTGTGACTTCTTTCCAAGGCTGCCGTTGAAGTTCATTTAATTTGTATTTCACCTGTAAAAGAATGTTGGGAGTGTAGGTGTTGTGTGTCATGAACCTTTTTAGGGATGACCCTGTGTGTGCAAGTAACTAAAAATGTTATCACTTCTACGGGTACCTATACTTAAAAGGAATCAAAGTTTTGAGTTAAATAAGCCCTAATGGGGGCATTTTGGCATGAACGTAAAGTAGGTGAGGGAATGACTTTTTTGGGAGGGGACTTCTAAGAACTAATTAATTAATAATGTAGGATTTAATTTACTTTTCAGTGTAGACAATTTATACTACCACCATTCACATGACCTGTTTCTTAAAAATATCACTCAAGGACTAGAAGTATAGGTTATATGCCATTATAATGAACAGTATTAGTTATAAAATTCTTGATAGTGATTGCATTGTCAGCCCTTAGGAGTTAGAAATGAAATGATTGATGCCCAGCCTTTCAGTAGGTAATTAGCACCCAGAAAGAAAAGCTTTGACTAGATTAGGTGAAAATGAAGGCTCTCTCTCTCTCTCTCTCTCTCTCTCTCTCTCTCTCTCTCTCTCTCTCTCTCTCTCTCACACACACACACACACACACACTCAGCCTGACTTGTTTTTTTCTTTCAATTTTCTCATCCTTTTTATGTGTATTTGTTTTGGTAGATATTTCTTTGGGCTGGTGAAGAGTATAGCTGGCTGAAATGTCAGAACTGAGAAGTTAAAGCATCATTGCTGCTTTTATGCCAAAACAAAAGAAGTGGGGGGAAAATACTGGGCTCTCAGTTCAATTCAGAATCACAGTGACTATTATTAACTGGACAGAAGCCAGAAGTCATTGTGGGAAGTACTGATTATTCATTGTGGAAAATTTGCTAAAATTTTCTCAAGGATTGAAACACGTTGAAATTTTGTGGCTCACCCTGTGATTAAGAGAAACACTACGGTACAGTGGAAAGAGCCTGGCCCTGGTGTTGGAGGACCTAGGTTCAAATCACTCCCTGTGTGATCTTGGCCAAGTTGCTTCACTTCTCTGGTCTTCAGTCTCCTCATCTGTAAATCAAGGGGTAGGATTCAATGGCCTCTCAGATCTTTTCCAGTTCTAGGGCATAGAACCTTCTGAGCCTGTGATTTAGATTCACATCTCATCTCTTAACCTTACTTTTTATGTAAATTTAGGAAAAGATACTTAACTTCTCTAACTTCAGTTTTCTCATCAGTGAAATGACAGGGGCGGATTAGAAGATTCCTCTAGGTTTAGTTCTGTGATCTTATGAACTGTTCAAATTCTGCCTCTGATTCTTGTGTGATGTTGGGCAAGTCACTTAATTTTCCTGGGCCTCAGTTTTCTTATCTGTAAAATGAAAGGATTGGACTCAATAATCTCTAAGGATCCTTTCTGTTCTAGATTTATGATTCTATGACTTGAGTTCAAATTCTACCTGTAAATTTACTGCTTATGTGAACTTGGTCTAATGTATTTAAGTTCTGCATACTAACATGGGGGAATTGGACTTTTAATGTTCTTGTAGTCATTGCAGTTCTAGATCCTGTGCACCTAGGAAGTAAGTTCAAGTCCTACCTGTATCATCTAAGTGCATATCACTCGATATTTCTGGGCCTGAGTTTTCTTATCTTCAAAATAGAGAGGACTGGATTACTAGAACATGAAGGTCCTTCCCAACTTTAGGTTTGTGATCCTAGGAATTAAGAGTGCTTTGGTAGTTTGTTATCTTGAAGGATTTACCATTTCCACCAAGCATTTCTTGCTCTTCACAGTTGATTTCTGTTCTATTTTATCTAAGATACATTTTCAAAAGTTAAATTATATTTTAAAAATTGTCAGTCATTTATTTTTTTTCTCTTCTACTTGCAAGATAAACACTTGAAACAAGTAAGCATAGGTAAGCAAAAAAGAAAAAAAATTCCCATTTTGGTCACATCCAAAAATGTACTTCTCATTCTGCATGTTGATCTATCACTTCTCAGGAGGTGGATAGCATTCTTTATCGCTGGTCCTCCAGAATTATGATTTATCATTTTGTCCATGAATTCTTAAGTGTTTCAAAATTATTTTCAATATTGATGTTGTGATATAAATCATTCTTCTCATTCTTCTCACTTCACTGCATCAGTCCATACAAGACTTCCCAGGTTTATCTGAAACTCTCTTCATCTTTTATAGCACAAAAGTATCCCACTGCACTTGTATATTCTTTCCTTTACCTGTTCTCTAATTGATGAACACCCATTTAGCTTCTGTTCTTTGCCACCACAGAAAAAGAGCCTCAATAAATATTTTTGTACATAAAGTAACTTTAATTTTTTTTTTTGATCTCCGTAGTGTTAGACTTATTAGTGGTGTTGCTGGGTCAAAGGGTATGCATACGTTATAATTTCGTGTTGCAAATTCCAAATTGCTTTTCAAAATGGCTAACAATGCATTATTATACCTATTTTCCCTGCGGCCCTTCCAACCTTTGTCATTTTCCTTTTTCTAAACTTTGCCAGTTAGATGGCTGTGAAGTCAAAACAGAACATTTCAAAAGTTCCCAGTAGTTTAAGCATCGCCAACAACAATGTACTTTACAAAAAACCCTAATATAGAAAAAATACCCTAAGCAAAACAGAAACAAAATTTATCTCAATACACAAAAGTTCTCTAAATAACAAGGACATTCCTTGAGGAAAAAATGCCATTTTTGTTTAGAATGTTCAACATTTTGAAGACATTCTAATTGCTAATATTTTTATTTTCTAAAAAGATAGCACCTTTAATAAGTAGTAAGAATGACTGTCATGACAGTAGGTGATTTCTTGTTGAAGGTTAATTATTGTATGCACATCAACAAAGGGTTTTTAGTATTGGTTATTGGCTATGCTTTGGAAATACATTATTGTAATATTCCTTGAAGTGATTGTCCATTTGTATCTATTTGCCTGTGTTTGTACTGGAAATAAATTGCAACTGATTCAGATCATTGCAAGGCTTATCTGAAGTCATAATCAGCATGATTTTTGTTTTTAGATATGACTTTTTTTTAAAAAAAGATTAACTCATTAGCCTCAGAGGAATAGTTTATATTTCTTGATTTTTAGGATATAGAAGAAAATATGACTTTCTCGCCGACCCACATAAGTAGGGTTGCTATTAGAAACTTTGTGAATGACTTTTTTTCCTTGTCTATTTTTTGGATTAAATATTCGTTGGAATGTGTATGAATATAGAAATGGTCTAAATAAGCACTTAAAACCAGTGTAAAGCCAGTAGCTTTTTAAAAATTGCTAATCTTTTGTATTACCTTTGAGATAAAAAACCCTCAAACCCATCACAAATTTTAAAATTTGATGGACTGTTCTTTCAATTTCTCCCCTATGTGGGGAAAAATCATCCATAAACTCATCCACATTGTACGTTTTATGTCCCATATTTTTGGAAGTCACTTTCTGGTTTCTAGTATGAAAGAAACTCAAGATAAAGTGGGCAAGCTGTCAGGAAAATAAGTCTTAATGATGGAGCAGATCCAAATGGAAAGCCTGCAGGAGCTTGACGAGCATCCATCCACCAGCAACCCTGGATACTTTACAAACACCACTAATGCTCTCATTTGTAACTGAGGCTATAAACTAAAATAATAATACTAAAAAAGCCATTCAGAATTCGTAGTGTATCCAGATGGGGTGTAATTATTTCATCCCTCATTACTGGATTTTAATATTCAGTTGACCTCACTGATGTGCATGCAGTTTTGTGTGTCTCAGCTAAACTAGAACACTCTTTTTTTTCTTTTGCCCCAAATCATCTTTTAAACAATCATTGAATACTGGAATGATGTTGGGTTACCTCAGAGGCTGAAAACAGGGAGTGAATTAACTTGAAAGACTGCAAAATAAAAGGTTCACTTTCCCTTTTAGTGAGAGAAAATTTCCTCCAAATGATTTTGAGGGAGGGGTAAAAAGAAGAGTGCATAATTGTAGCTGTCATTAAATAGATCACATTCTCCTAGCTTTTTTTGGTCTATTCTTATTCGTTCAAATTGTGTAGACAACTTTGATGTCATTACAGTTGACAAGTGATTCACTTAACTGTTCAAAAATCCCCGGACTGCAGAACTGAACCTTTCACCTGACACTACTCCAGGCTGCACAATCCAACCTTCATTATGTTTGGAGCTGTATTTAGGAGGCCTTAAAAAATTTTGGAAAAGCTCTGTGTTGAAGGAATAATCCAACATACTCTCTGACTTTAGAACATAGGCATCAGAACTCACACAAGGCTCAATTCTTACAGCTTAGATTTCTTTGTGGAAGCCCAGTCAACTTTAATGGTCTAAAATTAAATTTGGTTCATTCTCCCTGTGCATTCGCCAGCTCTTCATTTCAAAGCACAGAGAATTGTTGACCTACTTTTCAGGTAGAAAAAGAAAAAAGAGAGAGGGAGAGGTAGCAAGCAGTTTTTGAACATGTTTCTATGTGATTATTATTTTTTTCTTTAAGTATCTGAAAAGTTATTTGTATTCTACTGTTTGGGGGCTTTTTCTACCTTGAATTCCACATTTGATTTCTAACACTTTCATTAGGCCTCAGGTGGAGAAAAATTTTAGCATAACACACTCACATGCAAGTTAAAGGTGTGTTTCCACTTGTTTCCAGGCTCATTTGCTAGGGATGTTATCACAGACTCTTTCATAGAGGGGCTCAGACCAGAGCTTCATTAGATGATCCTGTAGCCCCTGGGCTTAGGTGAATTTAACATTAATTGATTTATGAGACCAGGGGGGTGTGCTCACACCAGCAAGTTTTCACTATCAATTAAATGATGACTTTGATGCACACAAGGCAGGGATGCAGGATTTTAGCTGAGTCTTTGTGTAAAGGTAAGGGATGGGAGGGGTCTCTGCAAAGTAGCCCTTCATTTGCTTCCTTCCACTTGAGTTTTTCCTGATCAGCAGTAAAACTCTAGGGATGAAGTAGAAAGCCTATTATCTCAAATTTCCCTCAGTGTAATTGAACACCAGAGCTTCTGTGTCTCAACTGAAAATTTCATAACCTTTTCTCATCCCACTTATTTTTCTTTCTCCCTTTTACTCTTTGAGTAGGTACTTTATTTAGACATAATAATAAAAGAGGATGCCCCCCCACCCCCCATTGTTTAGAACAGAGTGATGAGATTGATGAAGGGCAGTCTACTCTTGTCAGATTACAGAATTGTCCAGTAGGAAGGACTTAGCAGGTTCTTCTGAGAATGACATCAGTTTTTTAAAAAAAGTATAAATGGGGTGGGGTGGGGCCTTCAATAGGGCAACCAGCTGTTTGGACTAATCAGCACAGTCTTTCTTCACATCAAAGCATCCTGAGTGAAACAACAGGGAAGTGGACAGGGTTATTGTAATCTATTATACAGGAACACAGAGAATCCAAAGCACATATCTTTGTACTGAGCTCTATAGAAATGTAAGGAGATGCTTTAAAAACACAATCCATTTAAAAATAACCCTGTACAAATGCCATCTAACAGATGTCAAAGGAAATGAAGCAAAAATAACAGGGATCTTGATGGCTGGTAAAGCCAAAGGGATTTTTACAATGAGCTGTTTTAATGTTAAGTCTTGATTCTCCCTAAATTAAAATGTTATATATACTTGGAATGCAGCACAAGATAATTTAGAAAAAGAATCAATTTCCAGTTGAGTGGAAAAGACTCTAAACCGGAAGATTTGGGGAATCACATTTTTTTTTCTTTTAGTTGCTTATGATCAAGTATAGAAACTTATTGCGAAATATGTATGTAAATATCAAATGGCAAAGCTTAATTTTACATAAATGATGCATTTTCCCTTATTTTGCTAATGAAAAATAGTTAGAAATACTTTTGGAATAAAATGATCATAAATGAGCATCATGATTGCAGGAAATCTCTAAATTAAGAGTTGATTTATTATTTATTTTATACTTTCTTTCCCAGGGTTGTGTGAAACTGGAAACAATTTGTTTCAGTTCAGTTTTGCAGCCTTTGAATTAAGTCAACATCAGTATTTAAGCTCAATTACAATTTTCATTGTTATTTTTCCTTTTCAATATTGGAATGTAAACATAATTTCACTTCAACCGATGTAATTACTTGAATGATGTGAATTCTTTTCAAGGATGTTATAATTTATCATGGAAGCAAATAAAAATTACTTGCTATCAAGGTTTTCAAAGAGTAGCTTGTTCACCTAAATATATAAACTCCTGTAGCTTATACTTGAATAGATCAATGGATCTGTGATCTCATCAGTGGGTTGCCCTCCTCCAAAAGGATGCCCCTCTCCTGTGAGGCTCTTGTCCTTGCACACCCATGAATCCCCTAAATCTATCTAACATGATAGAGTCCTTCCTCAAAATCTCTTAATCTTATTTGGTTGCCAAAGCACCATGTAGGCTGTCTATTTGTTATTTTTCTTTTCTGTTTATGCATCTCTTTGATTATATCTTTTTCTGTTGGGGCATGCAGTTCCTCCTTGGTGTATTTATGCCAGTTCCACTTTACCCCTATATACATCTTTCCATGGCTTTTTGGGTGATCTGTACTTTTGATTACAAAGAGATTTTGGTATTCCATGAATTGTAGTTATGCTTTGGTTGTTGAGTTCTTTCAGTTGTGTCCGACTCTTGGTGACACCATTTAAAGTTTTCTTTTTTAGAGATACTAGAGTGATTTGTCTTTTCCTTCTCTGGCTCATTTTACAGATGATGAACTGAGGCAAACAAGGTTAAATGACTTGCCCAGGGTCACATAGCTAATAAGTGTCTGAGGTCAGATTCGAACACAGGAAGATGAGTCTTCATGATTCCAAGCCCAATGCTATATCCACTGTACCAGTAGTTAGGTAGCATAAAAATAATATTCATGATCAAAAGGTAGAATTTTCTTTCAAGTAGAAGCCTAGATTTATTTCAAGTGCTGTGCAGTTTTCCAAATATTATTTAGAACTCTCTTTTCTTCCTGTTTAATTGTGAGCCAAGTTTACTGTCTATCTATAGTTCCCCTCCCTCCTCAAATATTTGTACTGATGAACTAGCTCCATGAGCTCTTGGTCAGCTACATATCAAATCTTGTAGATACTCTGCATCTACTTGGCTTTTATTGATGTGGATAGTTAAACTGAACTTTTGTGAGTGATTATGTATCTCATTTAGGAGTTCTTAACCTGGGGTCCATGCACATTTTAAAAAATTAATAATTATTTCAATATAATTGGTTTCCTTTATAATTCTATGCATCTATTTTATGCATTTAAAATATTATTCTGAGATGGGGTCCATAGATTTCTCCAAAAACACAATAAAAAACACAAAAAAAGTTAGGAACTCTTGCATACAGTGTTTCAGGACTGATACAATCAACACAATGTCAGCTGAAAAAAGGAATTTCGGGAGAACCTCACCAGTTTCCATTTGGAGTTGGTGCTGACATCCTCCATGACCAGAGCTGTAACTAGTAGTTTGAATATCTGGGGCAAGCAGCAAGAAATGAGCCTTCAAATATATTTTGCAATTCATGGTGTGAAAAGAGTATAAGAAGTAATTAACACAAATACACAGATGGATGTTATTAACAACACACCATCTGGTGGCTTCCTATTTTAACTAATTATTCTTGCTAACTAGGTGCCAAGCTCACTCCTTTCCATGCTGGTGAAGGAGTGCATGTCTTGTCAACATGTAATATAAAATTTAAAAATGACTCAATCTTTAAAATAATTAAAAAAGATTTATATCCTCTCAAATTTGCCTTCACTGCCACTCTAGACAAAGGTCTAGTCACCTCACCCAAGTTATGGCTTTGTCCATGACGGTGGCAAATGCTTTGGCCAGCATACATTTCCTTGTTGTATGCCTCACTTGATATAAATAATTAGAGGATTGTCAAAGCTATCACTGCTGTTTTGTATGTCAAGGAAACTTGTATTACCACATAGAAAATCAAGATAGAATGAGAAGATGAATTTATAAAGAGATCCAATTTAACCAGATCATCTCAAGGGCATTTATGGATAAAGCTGGAAATTTAGCAATGGACAAATGAAAACTATTTCAATATTTCTTTAGCAAACTCTTTTTATCAACCAATTAGTCATTAAGTATTTATGAAATACTGACTTTGTATGTGTCTGTGTGTGTTGTGTGTATGTGTATGTAGGGCATAAGGTTTAAGAAGACTGGCAAGGGCTTTGAACAAACAGGATTTTGTATTTTATCTTGGAAGTGATAGGGAGCCACTGGAGTTTATTGAGTGGTGTGTATGTGGCGGGGAAGGCGGAGGGGAGGTTAACAGTGTTAGACTCGTGCTCTATGAAAATCACTTTGGTGGCTTACGGGAGGATAGACTGGAGTAGCAAGAGACTTGAGGCAGGCAGACCCACCAGCAGGCCATTGCAATAGGTATTCAGTGCTGAGGACCTGCATGAAGGTTGACCCATGTCAGAGGAGATTCGAGAGATGCTGCAGAACTGAAATTGGGAGACATTGGCCACAAATTGGACTTGGGAGGTGAGAGATAGTGAGAGGTTGAGGATGACTCTTAGGTTGTGAAGCTGAGTGACTAGGAGAATGATGGTAACCTCAACAGTAATAGGGGAAGTTGAGGGTGAGGAGGGTTTAGAGAGAAAAGCAGTGAGTTCCGTTTTGGACATCTTGTTTAAAGTGTATGCTGGGCATACAATCTAAGGTATCTGAGAGGAAACTGGAGATGTGAGACTCTAGGTCATCAGAGAGGTTAGAGAGGGATAAGGTGGGTTTGAGAATCATTAGCATAGAGATGATAAGTAAATCCATCCATGGGAGCTGAGGAGATCACCCAATGAAGTAGAGGGGAGGGCCCAGGACTGACCCTTTGGGACACCAATGATTACTGGGCATGACCTAGGTGAGGGTTACTTCCCTCTCAAACCCCAAATTGACTTCATTCTCTGCTGTCAGGAGGGCCACCATCACTGATTCTTTCTGTTGGATGCCCTATCTCCTATTTGTCAAGTAGCTCCAATGCAAACACAACATGGGGCTGATAGCGAAGAAGAAGAGAGACATCTTTTCCTCTGCTCCTCCTACCTCAAGTTTCCCTTTGGTAGAGGCCCCCCCCCCCCAATATTTCCGTTCTTCCATAGCTGACTTTTTTTCCTCTAGACCTTCAGAGGTCACCCTCCACAAAACTCTCTTGCTTCAACTGTGTTAAGAGCTGAGAAGCTAGCTTTTTAAAGGCCACTGGGGTATGGCCAACTTTGGATAGCCAATGGTGAGTTGCCCTACAATATCATTAAAGAAAACTTCACACTTCATAAAGGCATAACAGATTGTAGACACATTTTAGCATTTCATTTAACATATGTTAACACTTTATCTCTGTTACCTACCCCCTTCTTTCCTAATATTAAATCAGCTAGACTGAGGGAAATCAATTGATCCAGGGTCTTTGATCGCCTCTCCTCAGCTCCGCCCCAGAGTTTACAAACATGTTTATTTTATATACTTAATCATCATCAATTAACATACATTTCAGTACAAAAAGAATAAGGAAGAGGATTGAATGTAAAATTGTAAACTTCTGTTAGGTACAGTTTGTTTTAAAAAGTATATGTTAAATTTCATAAGGTAGTAATAAAAATAACGAGTTCGTGTCCTCTGCTGAACATCTTTTTTGATTTCTGTCTATATTTAAAATTTTTATGGAGGCTCTGTTTTTCTTTTTTATATTTCTTTTACTTCCTACTGACTCCTTCTTCCTTCCACCCTACTGCTTACTAGAAGCCTTGCCTTGTAAAAAAAAAATATAGTTAAGCAAAACACATCAGCTCATTTGTTTTGTCTGAAAATTTATGTCAGATTCTACACCTCTAGTCCGTCGCTATTTTTTTTCTGAGGTGGGAAACATTTTTCATCTTCCTTCTCATAGCTGCCAAAGGGATTTTCCTAAAGCATAGGTCTGATCATGTCACCACCTTATTCAGTAATTTCTAGTGACTCCCTCTTAACATCATGTATAAAGTCCTTTGTTTAATATGTAAAACTCTTTACAAGCTAGCCCCTTCCTACTTGACCAGTCTTTTTACGTTTTCTTTCACTCAGTGTACTCTACAATGCAGCCATACCAACATACTTGTTCCTTAAAAGAGACATTCCATTTCTCATTTTAACGACTTTGTATTGGCCATCTTCCATGCTTAGAATTCTCTCCTCACTCACCTCTGCGTCCTGGAATGCTTGGCTTCCTTTAAGACTCAACTCAAACACAGGAAATCTCTCTGGATTGCCCTAATGGCCATAGCCTTCCTATCTAAGGTTCCATCTACACTGCATATTATCTTCTATCTGCCTAATTATATATATGTCGCCTTCTCCATTAGAGTGTGAGTTACTTGAGGACAGAGACTGTTTTTGCCTTTTTTCTTTTTCTTTTTTGTATTTTCACCAGTTTCTGGCACCTAGAAATAAGCACTTCATAAGTATTTGCTGGCTGATTGACTGAAGTCATGACTGGTGACTGCATTGATCAGAGTTCTGAAATCTTTCAATGTTGTTTTACTTTTCATTATTGTAGTGGTTATTTAAATTGTTCTCCTACTTTGGTTTATTTCATTCTTTATCAGTTTATATGTCTTCTCAACTTTCTCTTATGTTTTTATACTCATTTCTTACTACATAAAACTATTCCATTATGTTCATATGCCATAATTTGTTAAGTCATTTCCCAGTTGACAGAAACTTACTTTATTTCAATCTTTGCTATCAGAAAAAGTTGCCATAATATATATTTATATATTGGGATCTTTTCTATCTTTCCTTGATTCCTTTGGGGTTTCTGACTAATAGCCAACATTGGGTCAAAGTGTGTATACGGTTTAGGAAATTTTTTTTTGAGGGAGGGAGTATAGCTAAAATTACTTTGTAGAATGGCTGGATCAGTTACTAGCTCTACAAACAATGTATGTCTTTTCACCAGCCCCTTCAGCAATTGCTATTTTTGTCTTTTTGTCATCTCTACCAACCCAACGGATATGAGATGAAAGTAGTTTTTAATTGACATTTTCTTCTTATTTGTGATTTGGAGTTTTCTTTCTTATTGTTGAGAGTTGTATTTCTTCTTTTAAAAACTGCCTGTTTATATACTTTGACCGGATCTCTTGGCAATGGCTTTTGTTCTTCTATATTTGTATTAGTTCCCTTTTATATCTTGAATATCAGACTTTTGTCAGTGAAATATCCTGCTAAATTTTTCCTTAGCTGCTTCTTTTCTAATTTTAATGGATTTTATTCTTTTGATAACTTTTCAATTTTATGTTATCAAAACTTCATTTTATCTTTCATCATCTCTATCCCTTATTTATTTAAGAATTCTTTATTTAGTTAAACTTATGAAAGGTAATTGCTTACATTCTAATTTTTTTTTTAAGAAATGACCTTTTTTATTTAAGTCATGTATCTAATTGGAGCTGATTGTCACATAAAGTGAAAGATACTGGTCTAAATCTATTTTTTGCCAGACAATTGCCAATTCTCCTAGCAGTTTTTGTTGATTGGAGGCTTCTTAAACCAGTAGTTAGGATCCTCATCTTTATCAAACACTGTCTTGCAGTATTCACTTGCTTCTGGGTCTTACTTAGTCTGTTCCACTGATCAACTTTTCCATTTTAACCAATACTAAATAGTTTCAATGATTAGGAGTTGAATAATTGCCCAATTTCAGATTGGCAATGGAAAGTTGCAATTTCAATTTTTCAGAGCCTTGTATTTCATGATTTGTAACAAATCAGTATCATCAAAATAAAACTGTTGATAAAAATCTGGGTCTTTAAAAATATTTGACCAATAGGGATCACTGCTGGCTGTGATCCTCTTAAAAAAAAATAAGGGCCAGGAATTGGCAATTCAGTACATGCTCTGGCAGTTATGTGTTCTACCAAGTACCAGAGAGCACTTGAGGGAAATGCCAAGCCCTCCATTCTTAGAAATGTGTCTAGCTTAGAAACATAATTTTATCCTTTTTGTGGGGGGTAATGCTTGTTTCATGAGTATACTCCTGTGATTCCTGTAGATTTATCTGATTACTTTTTTGACTTGTCCCCCATCTGAAGGGAAAACTCTCCCTTCTTTCCTTTTTACTGTATGCCTGTGAAGTGACACTAACAGAACATAAAGAAGTTAGTTATGTAAGCATAGCTTAACTATATACAGTGCTTTACTCACACCATAAAAGCAAAAGGAATAAAATATATTAAAGTAACTACCACAGGGGGTTATGTGCTTATAGCTTCAATTATTTTCATGATGGTCTTTACAAATGTTTATCATGAACAACACTGCTATATGAGATAGCCAAATGTTCCATTTGCTTTTAGAAACATGACAAAACCTACTTTGCCAATATATCTATTTGCTACTTTAAGAATCTTTCAATTTAGTTATAAATTTCTTTTGCTTTTTTGATTTTGTTTATAGTAAGAATGTCAAGACTGATATGATTCACTTTCTTCAGTAGTGTGTACATTTGTTGGTCATTTGACAAGGACCTCACTTTTGATATATTAAAAGCTGTTAGTGATAACAGAAGCTTTAGAAAACTGTGATTTTTAGCACCACGTATCCTCGTTTCTTCTACTTTGCCACCCTCAAGGAAGAACAAAAGGACTACACACAATGGAAGGCCACTTTGCATTTTTCTTTGGTGGATTGCCCTTGTCAAGGATTTCATAGCCAAATGGCTCTCTGTACTTAGCTAGATTGGTCCTATGAAAGCAGAATGTTTGTTTCTAGGGCCATACTCAAATCTCAACACTATGATCAAACCTGCTGCAACTTTTCTCTTTTGTCCCCTCCCTTCAACTAAGAGCAGAGTTTTCGAGAAAACTACATGTTATAATAAGACATTATAGCAGAACTTCAGCTTAGCGATAGGAAGTATTTTCTACATTGGGAAGATATGACATAATATCTATATGTCATCTTGGTGTCATTCCTCCTCTTTTTCCCTTCAGCCCCTCAAATTAAATAAAAACAAGCTCTCAAGCAAAGCAATTAAGACATTGTTTTAAAACATTTATCTTCTACATCTCATATCGCAAGGATAGTTTGCTTTATATTGGTACCTTAGAGTTGTGGATGCTCATTGCATTGATCAGCCATCCTGAATCTTTCAAAGTTGTTTTCCTTTACAATGTTGTAGCTTCTCTACAAATTGTTCTTAGCAAAATACTTAGCAAACTCTGCCATTGTTGTCTCAGCCATGAAATCATCTTAGATCAGCCCCTGAGGACTCATTGTAATCTAGAAATGATTCGGGTGGGTCCCGTATCATTCTCAGATTAGAAGGCGCTCTCCATGGCTTGGTAGTTTCCAGAGATGATATGGCAGTTCAAGTGTTTAGTAATCTGAATTTGGGATTGATCCTGATGACCATCTTAGATCTGTTCCGTATCATTTATTAACCTTTGTATGGTCCCAAGAATCAACTCCCCTTTCTGGAAGTTATTTGAATGAGAACAGAAATGCTTCCAAATTTTCTTGTGTTTATACTTGTATTCCAAGTTATGATTTTCCCAGGGGCAGGAAAGATAAGTTAGGTTTTATAGGGAAAACATTTGCTCTATTTTATCAGCTTTCTCCTTTTTTTAGTTTTTACAGAAGAATATTTACTTCAAAGTATACCAAGAATACATACAAACATTTCTCTCTCAATGCCTACTAGGCCATTAATTCTCACTTCATTTTTTGGGTCACTGGGGAAAGGAGGGGGATTAAGTTCATAGGTTAGGTTTAGAAGGGAGGAGAACATACACTTAAGTACCTACAATATGTCAGGCACTGTATTAAGTGCTTTATAGATATTATCTCCAGTCCTACCAAATCCCAACTCAGAGTACTGGTTTTGGTTCTGTGCTCTTGCTTTTTAGGGCTTCCTTGCTGGGATGGAGACAGCATTTGACCTGGGATCCTGGCTTCAAGGTCACTGTCTCTTGAGTTCTGAGATACTAGGGACTCCATTTTTTGTACCTAAAACTGAAAGGGAAATATGAAACTGACTCAAACCCCAAGTCCAATTCTTGGGGCCATAGGGGCCAACCTTTTTAAAGACACCCTCCCCCTGTTTTAAGATCTTGTCTTCATATTCTGATTTGCTTCTAGGTGGGTGACACTGGACAGTACAACTTTCCTCTAGGTTTCCTTAACTAGCAAAATTTGGTCAAATGAGCATCTTAAATTGTGGCACTCACTTGAATTTAATCAAAATAAGTAGACCTTTAATCATGTCTCTGTGGGTAAGAGGAGTGCTCTATAAGTAAATTATTAGCCTCTCTGATAGGGAGATGTTATCCAGAATTCTAAAAGCTAATGAGATAACAATTGTAATGATTTGGGTGGTATTGATACTGTTTGGGCTATATGCAAGCTCTAGGTTTGGTCATGCTTATACTCCTTTATTTGTGAGACATTGAAGTGTCAGACATGACTACACAATAGTGATGCTGTTGCTGCTGCTGATAATAATAGATCACATTTCAGTAATTTTGTTGAAAGATTTAACAACACCATTATTATGTGCAGCTTAAAGAATGGCATTAATATTCAACATTAAAAGGGAAACATTGAAACAAAGGAAAAATTTGCCATCAACACAATTTTGTGGGTCTGCTTAATTGGACCATAATTCTAGGTAATGGTAATTTCATTACAAAAAAAAAAGAAATATTCACCCACTGTGGTTTTTAATGGAATTTTTAAAAAATGTTCTGATTATAGAATAATGTAACTTTTGGAAAATTTAATTTATTGATACTTTTTAATATAACAAATAATACATCTTAACAGATACTGAAACAAATCCCTTAGAATTACTCTTCTGGAAAAGAGTTGGGTTGTCAGTTGTTAGCAGAAAGGAAAGATGTGGTCTTTACCTTTGAAAGTGTGCTACTAACATTGACCATTATATTTGACCAGTCTTTTTTGGCCTTTCTCTGTTGTCTTTAATTATGCTGCTATAGTCATTGTATATACTGTTCTTTTGACTCAGCTTTCTTCTCTCTGCATTACTTCATATGTCTTCCTATGTTTCTCTTACTTTTTCATATTTGTCATTTCTTATGACAGATTAATATTCTGTAACATTACTATATTTTGTTAAAAATATGACTATTTTGTTATAGTTAAATACTATCATTTTACCCAGCCATTCCCCAATTGTTGGGCACATATTTTGATTCCAGCTTTTTGCTTTCACAAATATAGGTACTAAGAACATTTTTGTACATATGAGACTTTTCTTTCTCTCAGTTATGTCTTTGGGATATAGCCCTAGTAGTGGGATTTCTGGATCAAAGGGTATAAAGAATAAGTAATTTCTCTTGCATAATTCCATATTATTTTACAGAATAGTTTTGTCACTTCGCATATCTCCATCAGTAATGAATTAGCCTTGCTGTATTCCCTCAGCCCCTCCAATATAGAGATTTCTCATTTCAAAAAGCATCTTTGCTGTCTTTATAGGTATGAAGACTCAAGAGTTTTAATTTAGATTTCTGTAATGAATAGTGACTCTGAATAAGTGTCAGATGCTTATTTTTCAGATTTATATTTCTTTTTTTTTGAAAGCCATTTCTTTTGAATCTTTTTGAAATCTTTTGACCACTTCTCTAATGGAAAATGACTCTTAATATATCGTACTTGTGTTATTTCCCTGTAAATTTTGACTGACAGACTTTTATCAGAGATAGTAAATGCAAATATATTTCTTAATCTATTTTTTTATTCTAACTGCATTGATTTTATATGTTCAGTGACTTGTATTTTTATATAGTTCAGGGTGTCTACTTTGTGTTTGGTGACTTATTCTATCTCTTGTCTGGTTCTAAATTTTTCCCCTCTCCACCATAACTGTGGAAGATATAACTTCCTCTGATTTTTAGTGGTATGGCTTTTTAAGGTTAGACTGTTGTTTTATTTATGGTAAATAAAAAGGTGTATGTACATATATAGTATAGAAGATGTATATCTCAGTCTATTTTTGTCAAATATTCTTTGAGTATTTCTGATATTTTGTATTCTGATGTTTACTAAGTGATAGATTGCTGTGCATATTTGTTTTTAGATCTGGCTTACCTAGTATACTTTGCTGTTATGTTATATAATTTATATATTATACATTAATACTTATATCTATATATTTATTATTTAGATATAATATATAATTATATCATATCATATAACAATGATATATAATGTATAATTATTGTGTTTATATATAATGTATGCTATATTTATTATAGATAGTTATAAAATATTTGTGTAATTTTTATATAATTCATTTAACTATTTGGTCTTATATAATATCACATAGATTTGATGATTACTGGTTTATAATATACTTTCAGAACTAGTAGCACTAGGCTCCTCTTCTTTCTACTTTTTAAAAAAATTATTAAAATCCTTGAAATTATGAAACCAGTTTCTCTAAAACAATTTTTTGTCATTTTGTTCAATTCTATAAAGTATCCCTTTGGTAGTTGGGTGGGTAACATTAAATCTGTAATTTTGGTCGTGTTGTCATTTTAATTCTAATATTATAATTTTTCAAAGATGTGCTCATAGAGAAGTGGAATGACCCTGAAAAGGACGAAGATGAAAAACGCACACAGATTAGACTGAATATACACAGAGGAGATTTGTGCTATAAGCAACATTATTATGGGGATGTTGAAGGATCGATTCTTAAGTTACCAGAAAGAGAAGACACCAAATAGAAAAACCATCAGACCTTATTGTCATCCCCTAAGTATAACCAAGAGCACATCAACAATCGTTGACATATATTCCTGCTTTTCCATCTAAATAAAAAATTTTGTTCGAAAAGCCACATATGCATTAATCAATAAGTCAGTCAAAAAGCATTTACTAAGCCAGGCACTATGCAGGGTTATAAATACAAATATATATGAATATATTATATACATACATATATATGTTTGCACACACATATATGAAAGTGAACCTTGATGCAAGATTAGGAGGGAATAGACAGGCTGTAACAAGTGGAAGTTAGCAGTGATTTACAAATTGCATAAAGGATAAAGAGAATAGACCCTACTGTTTTGGTAATGAGAAGTGGTTTCTTAAAGGTGTCTCATACATATCCCTAAATTATATGAATCCTTGGAAAATATAATAATAGCAATAGCCTTTTTCAACCACCCTCTGTACATTACTCTCAAGTGAGGTTTAAATAGGGAGATTAAGGAATTTTGAAAGAGAAGTGGTGTAAAGGTTGTCATTAAAGAAATACACAATTAGAAGATAAGATGTTTTCCCATTTGCTGATAATATCAGAAAAGCAATACAGTCCACAGCCCACATACTCTACAGGAATACTGATGATGTTAGGAGAATATGAGAAACGCCCCTAGAGAGCTGGATATATTCTACCCCACCCCCTTCCTGCAGTGTTGAATTTATGACAGATAAAAGTCACACAGGATGGGCAAACAGTGGTGGATTGCAATGTACACATCAGTGGAGGTAATACCCATACCTATGAGATCACAGTTCTATTGCCCTGCTATGTAGCAGGGATGATGAAATATTTCTCCTTTTATTTCTATAAAATTATTTTGTAATTAAATTTATGTAAGTCCCATGTCTGTCTGATTTAGGTAATTCTCGGATGTTTAATGCATTTCATTGTTAGCTTAAATGGAATTCCTCTTCCTTTCTTTACTTTCTGGGTAGTAGTTGTTGATGTGCTCTTGGTCAAATTTGGGGGAATGACGTTTTTGCCATCTATCTGATATCTTCTCTTCTATCAGATAACCTAAGACTCAATCCTTCAACGTCTTCATAATAGTAATATTCAGAAAGACTGCTGGCTGCTGTGAATTTATTTTAGACTCTGCTGCTGTGCTGAAGCTATCAATTGGTTTTGATTAATTTTATTGTTTCTTTCCTAGGGTTCTCTAAGTAAAATATCATATTGTCTTCATGGAGAAATAATTTTGCCTCTTCTTTGCCTATATTTATCCTCTATTTCTTTTTCTTGTTTTCTTGTTAGAGTTAGAATTTGTATCAAATTATAGGGGACACAGTGGGCATTCTAGACCACTGATCTTTTTGATAAGGCTTATATTTTGTATTTCTCTGTTATAAATAAGGCTTTCCCTGTTTTTAAATAGATACTTGATCATATTCAAGAAAGGTACTTTTCAGTTATTTAAAAAAACACTCATTTTTTTTTTTGTTGATGACATTTTCTATATATAATGTGATTTTTATTACATTTTATTAATGTAATTTATTGTGTTCTGGTTTTCCTAGTGTCACTCTTGCATACCTGGTATAAATTAAATCTATTTGGAGGGGAATTATTTATATATCTGTTTGGATTAATTTTTATTAATATATCATATTTTTGAAACAATATTTCTTAGCCTTATTGGCCTGTAGTTTTCTTACTTGGCTTTATTACTCCCTAGTTTCAGAATCAGGACTACATCTGTATCATTGAAGGTGTCTGAAAAACTACCCTCTTTTCCTCTTTTGGTGAAAATTATACATTTTTTTAAATGATCAATTCATTCATTTACTCAAAGTTTTCAGCATTCATTTCTACAAAATTCTGAGTTCCAAATTTTCTCCCCATCTTTCCCCTCCCCTCACCCCAAAACACCAAGCATTCTGATCACCCCTTCCATCAACCTGCCCTCCCTTGTAACATCTCTCCCTTCCCTCATCCTCATCTTCTCTTTTGTCCTGTAGGGCAAGATAAATTTCTATACCCCATTACCTGTATTTCTGATTTCTCAGTTGTATGCAAAAACAATTCTCAACATTTGCTCCTAAAACTTTGAGTTCAACTTCTCTTCCTTCGTCCCTCCCCACCCATCCCCACTGAGAAGGCAAGCAATTCAACATAGGCTATATATGTGTAGTTTTGCAAATGACTTCCATAATAGTCATGTTATATAAGATTAACTATATTTCCCTCCATCCTATCCCACCCCCCATTTCTTCTATTCTCTCTTTTGACCTTGTCCCTCCCCAAGAGTGTTGATTTCTAATTGCTCTCTCCTTCCATTTGCCCTCCCTTCCATCATCCCCCCAACTGCTTATTATCTTCTCCCCTACTTTATTGTATTGTAAGATAGGTTTTCATACCAAATTGAGTGTGCCTGTTATTCTTTCCTTGTGAAGGAAATGTGATAAGAGTAAGCTTCACTTTTCCCCTCTCACCTCGGCCCTTTTCCTGTCCATTGAAAAGGCTTTTTCTTGCCTCTTTTATGAGAGATAACTTGCCCCATTCCATTTCTCCCTTTCTCCTCCCAATATATTCCTCTCTCACTCCTTAATTTTATTTTTTTAGATATGATCCCTGCCTATTCAACTCACCCTGTTCTCTCTCTCTCTCTCTCTGTAATCCCACCAACTTTCCAGATACTGGGAAAAGTTTCAGTCGTTACAAATATTATCTCTCCATGTAGAAATGTAAACAGTCCAACTTTAATAAGTCCCTTATGATTTCTCTTTCCTATTTACCTTTTCATGCTTCTCTTGATTCTTGTGTTTGAAAGTCAAATTTTCTTTTCAGCTCTGGTCTTTTCATCAGGAGTGCTTGAAAGTCCTCTATTTCATTGAAAGACCATTTTTTTCCCTCTGAAGTATTATACTCAGTTTTGCTGGGTAGGTGAGTCTTGCTTTTAATCTTAGTTCCTTTGACTTGTGGAATATCATATTCCATGTCCTTGAATCCCTTAATTTAGAAGATGATAGATCTTGTGTTATCCTGATTGTATTTCCACAGTACTCGAATTGTTTTTTTCTAGCTGCTTGCAATATTTTTTCCTTGACCTGGTATCTCTGGATTTTAGCTACAATGTTCCTAGGAGTTTCTCTTTTTGGATCTCTTTCAGGAGGTGATTGGTGGATTCTTTCAATATTTATTTTGCTCCCTTGTTCTATAAAATCAGGGCTGTTTTCCTTGATAATTTCATGAAAGATGATGTCTAGGCTCTTTTTTTGATCATGGCTTTCAGGTAGTGCCATAATTTTTAAATTGTCTCTCCTGGATCTATTTTCCAAGTCAGTTGTTTTTCCAATGAGACATTTCACATTATCTTCCACTTTTTCATTCTTTTGTTTTTGTTTTGTAATTTCTTGGTTTCACATAAAGTCATTAGCTTCCATCTGTTCCATTCTAATTTTTAAAGAATCATTTTCTTCAGTGAGCTTTTGAACCTCCTTTTCCATTTGGCTAATTCTGCTTTTTAAAAGCATTATTCTCCTCATTGGCATTTTGAACGTCTTGTGCCAATTGAGTTAGCCTGTTTTTCAAGGTGTTATTTTCTTCAGCATTTTTTGCGGTCTCCTTCAGCAAACTGTTGACTTGCTTTTCATTATTTTCTTGCATCACTTTCATTTCTCTTCCCAGTTGTTCCTCCACCTTTCTTACTGGATTTTCAAAATCCTTTTTGAGTTCTTCCATGGCCTGAGCCCATTGAATATTTATTTTGGATGTTTGGTATACAGAAGCCTTGACTTTTATGTCTTTCCTTGATGATAAGCATTGTTCTTCCTCATCTGAAAGGATGGGAGAAGATACCTGTTCACCAAGAAAGTAACCTTCTGTAGTCTTATTTTTTTCCCCCTTTTTGGGCATTTCCCCAACTAGTTACTTGAGTTTTAGGTTCTTTGTCAAGAGTAGAATATACTCTGGACACCTGTAAGATCTCAGTTCCTCCATGGTGGCACAATCAAGCCTGCACACTGATCTGGGAGCAACCAGAAACTTTTGTGCTCAGAATCTGTGAGTAGTAGAATTTCCTTTGTACAATGGCTTGTCAAGCACTCAGGGCTGAGGTTCAGGTCAGGTGCTCAATTCCCACAGGGGTTTTATGGTGAGGCCTCCAACAGTGGATGTTGGCTGCTGCCTGCTGTGGGAGCCACCACTGCCTGCTGTGGCCTTTGCTGCTACTGCCCGGGACTAGAGCTATGGGGGAACCTTGTTCCTTTCTCAGTCAGCTGAAAAAGCCCTCTCACTGACCTTTGGTGCCTGTGGGTTGGGGGAATCTGTGAATCAATGCTGCTGCTACTGAGGATTCCAACCCATAGGCCTGCTCAGGTCCTCCTCCCTGTGCTGCGCAAGGCTGGACTGTGCTCCACGTCAGGTGCAATAGACCTTTTCGGTGGGCCTTCCACATCACCCTGGACTGGAAGTCTCCTCCACTCTGTCTTTCTGTGGCTTCTGCTGCTCCAGAATTTGTTGAGTCATTCTTTAAAGGTATTTTATGGGCTATGGGGGAAGAGCTAGATTATGTCTTTCTACTCAGCCATCTTGGCTCTGCCCCAAAAGTTATACATTTCAAGGGACTTATTTGTTTCTTAAACAGTAAAATTTATTTGAAAATGTATTTGTAACAGTGGTTATATCCTTTGTTCACTTATGACTTGTTTCATGTCTTGAGATTTAGCTCTTTGGAGTCTTTGTTTCCTGTTTTATTAATCTCAATATTTTATATATATATGTAAATATTCATCTATGCCATTTGATTTCAGTTTTTGGGTCAAATAGGCTTCTGATCATTTTCTGGGTTTATTCTCTACTTTCAGAAGGTCTACTTTTATGCTTGTTTTGAAATTATTAATATTTTATTTTCTAGATTTTTTTTTAGTTATATGCAGACTTCTACAACAATAAAATCAGAGGTCTGAACCCTTCTTCTTCCAAAAAGATTGGTTCTATGATCTTTTTTAAACCTACCTATTCCTTAGATAAGAGTATTTAGTCAATATTTAAATCTATGTCCTTTATCTTTTAATGAAGATTTACTCTCATTGATTATTTCTTTTGCATTATAGTTTTTGTAAGGGACATCTTTAATATTTGTCTTTCTGTATTTATTTTTGAATTCTTTATGACATAGTATGTGGCCAATTTTTATAAAAATGCCAAATGTATTGAAAAACATTTATATAACTTAACATCCCCATTCAATAATTGCCAAAGGTCTGTCATGTTTGGTTTTTCTAACTGCATGTTAAGATCTCTATTTTATTTTTTCTTTTTCTGTCAGATTTGTTTAAGCCTAAAAGAATTGCCACCAATTACACTACACTGTCTTGATCTTCTAATGTAGTTATGTTTTCCCCGAAGGACATATACTATTCTATTCCATACATGTATAATATAGATATTGTTTCGTATGTAGTATGATGGATAGAGTATTGAACAAGGTCAAGGAGAGCTAGATTCCAGTTCTGTCTCTGAAACTTACTAAGTGTTTGACCTTCACTAGCTCATGGAAACGTTATATGCCTCAGAGAACTCCCTAGGACTTAGCTCCTGTATCATAGATGAATCACTATTTGCATTGATGGAAGCAGTTCCAACTCCTGGAGTTCCCCACAGTGATAAAAACACTATCATTTACCCCCTAACTTGTGTTGTTTTGTTCCTTCATTGACTTTTAGACAAGAAGGAACTTCAAGAAGAAAAATCCTTTCCCTCCTTGTAAAATATAAGTACTATTTTTTAAAAAACCTGCACATTATATATTATCTATGCAGTGCATCATTCAACCCTTTTGAGTTAATAGCTATCCCTCCCTCCTTTCCTTTCTCTATTCTTCCATTTTTTTCCTTCCTTCCTTCCTTCCTTCCTTCCTTCCTTCCTTCCTTCCTTCCTTCCTTCCTTCCTTCCTTCCTTCCTTCCTTCCTTCCTTCCTTCCTTCCTTCCTTCCTTCCTTCCTTCCTTCCTTCCTTCCTTCCTTCTTTTTCTCCTCTCTCCTCCCATATAAATAAGAGGGTTCGCCATATTGAGGTCAGAATTAGTGCAGACATATGATTAAGCTTAGTCTACTGCAGCTCAGAACTTTTGAACTCAAGAACTTTCTCAGCTGAACCTCCCTGGTATCAGGGATTGTAGATGTGTGCCACCACTCCCACATTTTGTTTATTACATTTTAAATTTTTTATATTCACCTTATTTGCCTTTCAAAGATGCTTAATTAGTTTTCTCAATAGAAATGGTTAGAAGTCCTAAGTTGTGTTAAAAAGTCATTTAAAATATATCCTACAGGGTTATTTTCAGCAAGTATATACATGCACACATATTTTACTAAAGCCACTATCCATTGCTTTTTTATATTTTATTTCCTAACAAGTTCTTCCATTTCTTATTTCTGATGCATGGTCCTACATAATTCTGACTGAAGTTCTCTGGCACTTGATCTGCCTCTACTTGACTTGCAATATTTTATCTTTGACCTTCTAGCTTTAGAGAGTGGCAAACACATTTTAAGGTGAGCTAAATTTCAGATTTCTCTCTTATATTGTCTTGTGGGTTTTATTGAACCACACTTTGTATTTTTGTTCCTGTAGTTCTGACAAACATTTGTTTTTAAGATTTTTGATTACAGTAGTCAAATTTTTTTCATCATATTTTTATGAGGGAAAAATGATTATTAGATCATATCTCTGAGCTCTGTTTTCTAGGCCAATCGATTTTATTATAGCTATAGCAAATGTTCTAATTTTGCTTTCTTTTGACTTTGCTTTAATATTTCTTGTTGACCACTAAATATTTTAGTTCTACTTTCTCCATTGTTATTTTTTGACATTCCATTGGTTTGAAAATATTTTCTCTTTTGTTTTACTTCACCAACACTCCTTAATGAAAACCAAGATTTTTTTTTTGAGAACTATAATTTCATTCCTTATCTTTTCCTTAATTTATCAGTCCTTTCAGTCATTTTCATTATCTTATTGTTATTTTATTCTCTTCTCTATTTTGCTGAATGTAGTTAGTTTACATTTATTTTCTATCATTTAATCTTAGGATTTCTTTACCTTGGTGCAAGGGTGGGGGAACCTGTGGCCTCAAGGCTGCAGGTGGCCATCTAGGTCCCCAAGTGGGGCCCTTTGATTGAATTCAAACTTCACAGAACAAATCCCCTTAATAAAAGGATTTGGTCTGTAAAATGTGTACTCAGTCAAAAGATTGCATCCAAGGACCTAGAAGGCCACTTGTGGCCTTGAGGCCACAGGTTCCTCACCCCTGCCTTGGTGGATTTCTTCTTTCTTTTAGTAATGCTTTGCTAGCTCATTTTTTTTCAGTCTTCTTCTGTGCCCGCCACCATTCCCATCTTCCCCCTTCCACCATAGGGGTTGTTTTCTCCTCTTTTAACTATGGTTTGTTCCTTTAGCTTCCATCTTGTTTGACATATTTATAATTGTTCTTGCGTATACATTGTATAATTTTACATGTACATGTCTATACCAATAGAATATAAGCTCCTTGAGTGGAAGGACTATTTTATTTCTATCTTTGTGTCTTCACTGCCTCTTACATAGAAGGTGGATAATAAAGCCTTCTTGATGGAAACCCCTTTCCAGAAAGGTTGTAGTAGACTTAGTGTCATTCTGCCTGTTTCTCATCCAAGCATGCTTGCTCTCTCTTGCCTAGATCACCAAGGTTGGGCAAACATACGGATTTCAGCTGGCTGGTGATGATTTTTGGAGGAACTCTATCACACCTACACAGTCACCATGGCCTTTGTCACTGTAACTGCCACTATCACTATGCAGAATCTAGAGCATGGCATGGAAAGGGCAAACATGATTAGGTAGTCAAGAGCACAGAAAATATAATCCTCAGCCCCCTCTTTTTTCTTGTAAAGACTACCTTCTGGGGATATCTTTCCTTTTTGTTTCTCTTCTATTTTTGTTGGTGTTCTTTTATTTGATAAAATTTGTTTGTTCATTTTTTACTAGGGAACATCTGGGTTTTGGTACAGCCTTTTCCATGGACATCTTTCCAGAAGTTCTAATGATGTGGTCCTTTAATGAAAAGAAAAAAATAGGACTTTCTGGAAATCATGCAATTTTTTTTTCTAAATCCCATGTATATTTATATATATATAAATCTATATCTATGTCTTATACTATATGTTTTGGGGAGTTCTATAAATATGTGACAGACTTTCAATTCAATTTAGCAAAAATGATTTCTATTGATCTGATTTTTTAAAAATGAAGCTGTTTAGCTTTCAGCTATAAGTCTTTCACATATATGGCCACTACACATTCACTGCCCTCAAACGGAACTGAATTAATATTGATAAATGTCATTCTTTCAGTGCTCTTTGAAAAAAAATCAGGTTTTGATTGTTTTTCTCGTTGTAAGAATCAAGGCATTTTCCCTCAGTTATATCCACTTTATACACTGAACCTGGTTTTAATTAAATGATTTAATTAGTTTTCATGGAGAGAAAGATCTTAGACCTAAAGTAGATACTTAGAACTAGTTTACACCAGATTTAAAAGAAATTATAAAGGGCTGTTTGTGTGGTAACCATTATGGATCTCTTCCACATCTAAGACCAAAAAAAAAAAATTGGTTTGGAAAATGTATTACAGAAATATTACCTTGTTTATATTTTATTATGATTATAACTGTAGTTTAATACACAGCAAAAGCTGGTGTTATAAATGTTAAAGCACATGACAGAGTCAAGATGTTGCTCTAGCTTCCCTATTAATAATCCTTGAAACCCTCTGGAACATTTTGCTCAGCTAGTAAAATATCAGGAAGAATAATTATAGTGTATAAAAATAGCAAAAGAATAGTACAGGAGGTCAAACAGTTAAAGTATGTTTTACAATACTTAAAATCTTTTCTTTTTCTTCTTAAAATTCCTAGTGGTATCAATTGCTGATTTTCTGCTGTCAGCACCTGTATTCCTTAAATTAAAGTGCTATTCCTACATACTCTACTCATGGTAAACCTAGTTAGGTTCATGTATGCTGTTGTTATATGAGTGTACTTTCCTAAATACATATTGAATTACATTAATAATAAATTCTTGATAGATGAAGCATATTGACAAACCAAGCCCAGTATGCCTCATACTATGAAGTCATCTTTAATTCTACCCTCTTCTTCCTTCCTTTTATTAAATCAGTCACGGAATCTTGTGCAGTCTTCCTTTGAAATACACTCTGGTCTAGATCCTTATTACCTCCCACCTGGTTTCTTATAATAGTCCTCTTTGCCTTTACTTTTACTCTGCTTTAATCTCTTCTGCACATTATTGACAGATTTATTTTCCTAAAACACTGCTATTAAATGTAATTCCCCTGTTACCTACAATGAGAACACCAACATTCTCCTGAGCAAACCTGTTTGTTGTATATAGGCCTGGGACCATAGCTGTGAATGAACCTATCAGGTTTCTATCTTTGTTACAAGGATCCAGTTCTCTGGTATCTTATCTCTCCCTCTCTACCGTCCTTGCCCCATCTCACTAGGTATGTTGGGTCTGGGGAGCTGGGGAGGAAGGGTTCCAAAGACCTGCTAGAGAAACAGTGGCTGCTGTGCTTGGTCTCAGGGAGGAGGAGCAGACGTAGAGGGTGCTGTGAGGGCAGGTTTAGCTGCAGAAGTGGCATAGACCTTACTTACCTTAGGTCTTCCTCCTCTCACTGGGTGTCTCAGGGGAGATGACCTTCTTTTTGTCCACACCCATACAGTTACCCCTTACATAATGTGACTTTCCTAGTTGTGGTTTCGATATATCACGGATAGGCAGAAGAAATTAAGTGGGAATTTTTTGGAGAATTTTGTGGAAGTCACAGATGACACATGAAGACCAGCGGCTTATATGTATATGTGTGTGTGCGTGCGTGCACACACATACACATATACATACATAAATACATATAGTATTGTCTTTTTACCTCTCTCTCTAGTATTGTATTAGATAGATTGTATATCAACCCAAATTTTACAATAAGGGATTATAAACACCCCATAAAAGAAAAAGAAAATAAATCAGACTTCTTTTCTGATACGAAGGGAGGGCCAAAAACAATGCGATGTGGAAGGAATAATTGTGCTTTACTCTTCAATCTAGAGGCTGGAAGCTTCACTGAAATGCGTACCACTCTAAGTCACCTGAATCAGATTTTCTAATGACTCCATAGCATAGTATGACATTCATCTGCTTTTTAAGAGTCATTAATAAAGTGAAAATCACAAGATTGTTTCTCCTTCAGCTCCGCCTCTAGTTGGGTAAAAGATTGGAGAAGGGGAGAGAAAAGAATACCAATTGCTTTTCCACCCCTCCACCCCAGACAGCGTTGATCTTCTTTCTTCCTTGTTCCTATACCACAAGACTGTCTTCCTTGTAACTCCTCTGTATGCAATTAACACACATGGATCACGAAGAAACTATAATTGAGCCTAGTTTATAGGAACAAAAATCAGGAATTAGAGAAAAAGAAATAGAGAAAACCTTGTAGAGAGTGTCTGTTAATTTCAAACATAAACAAAAGATAGGGTGGGAGAGAGAAGGTGTTTTTCCTTTCTTTGTTTGATTCCAAGGAGTGACAACAGGCTACAATATTAATCTGTTCTAGTCACCCCATCCCAGTTTCTTCTTAATGAAGAGAAACTGTTGCCATTGAATTCACATGTGCAATACCCAGAGTCTATTCTCTGAATTCACAGTGCAAAAAAAAAAAAGCCTGCAGAGGCTTCTCTCCTTTTCCACCCTTACTTTCGTCTTCCTTCCCTCTTTCCCTTTCTTCTTCTCTCTCTTTCTCTGTTTCTGTTTCTCTGATTTCTATTATGTCAGTGCTATTCTACTTGTTCCACTCCAAACTTAGATCTCATCTGAACTTCTTGCCTTGTGGCATCTCTGGTGAGACTGCTTCTTCTCTTGTTACAATGTAGCACAGTTAGAAAAAAATTCCACAGATTGTTTTGCATGACCTCACATGTATAATTGATATCACATTGCTTGCCTTCTCAATGAGTGGAGGAGGGGCATGCAGAGGGAGAGAATTTGGAATTCAATTTTTTTTTTAAATGTTAAAAATTGAAAAGGTAGAAAAAGAAAAAAGCCTTTTTAGTACCCTACATGCTTCCACAGACATTCCGAGCACAGGGCTCTTGGT
Source organism: Bettongia penicillata ogilbyi (assembly GCA_023548195.1). Classification (NCBI taxonomy): domain Eukaryota; kingdom Metazoa; phylum Chordata; class Mammalia; order Diprotodontia; family Potoroidae; genus Bettongia; species Bettongia penicillata. The sequence goes on from JAJHZJ010000291.1 coordinate 4,692,048, forward strand.
ACTCTAATTCCTTCCCAGGGTTGGAAGAAACCACTTTCTATCCAGAACTATGGTTCTCAGAAATCCATGCTACCAGGTTTTGGAGACTTTTCTTGACTTCAGGGGCAGACTACTTGGTTACAAATTGAAGAATTAACTGTAAAAACGAAGAAGAACAGGATTTGTAGAAGCAGATGAAAATCCTAATGATAATTCCTAATGAAATTTCATGATATTGGAGAGTAGAATCTGACACAGAGGAGAAAAGAAAGATCACTAAATACTTGGAGCTAAGTCACAGATATGAGCTTATTTTGTAAGAGGAGGGAGCTGGATCCTTTGTGGAGGAAGTGTCAGCTATGCCTTCTAATACCTTGCCAGATGAAATCTAGAAAGCATTGGTAAAAATTATAAAAGTCTTGAGCAAGAAACTGAAGACCCTTGCAACATTTTTAACCTGGAGTCCATGGACCTTCAAGGAGCCTGTAAATAGATTTCAAGGGGACCCATGAAAATAGGTGGGAAAATCACATTTTTATTTTCACTAACCATTGATTTCCTTTGTAATGCTATGTGTTTTATACATTTGAAAACATTCTGAGCAGGTTCATAGGCTTTACCAGACTATCAAAGGGGTTCCATGTCACAAAAAAGGTTACAATCCTTTGTCTTAGGGACACAAATGAGTTTTAAAAAATATCACCAAATAAATGTAAGAATGGTGTGTAGGGCAGCATATATTTGCCTATGGAAGATTATGTGTGTTTATGTGGCTGTGTCTAGATATGCCTCTCAGGGAGGCAAGAATCTCTATCTCTAGTCTCCTCCCCCCACCTTTTTCCTAGAAAGACTTGACTTTGTGTCAAGAGAGGGAACTGAAGGCTGGGGCAGAAACTGGTCACTCTGCTCTCTAGAGTTTACTGGACTAGGACTGCATCTGTCCCCCTAAATATTGTTAGTTTAGGGAAAATAATTTTTAGGTTCAAGTTGAACTCTTAATCACTTAGAAGGCAAGGAGTGCCTCAAAATGTTTATATGCAAGGCTTAACTTCTTTCTTACAAAAATGACAGTTCCAAAATGAACACACATAGCTAACAGTGATTAAAGTAATTTATCCAAGTCTAGCAAAACAGAGATCAGAGAAGGTATACTCAGTTAAATCGTGCAGTAGATAGAGCAGTGAGCCTAGAGTCAGGAAGACTCATCTTCTTGAGTTCAAATCTGTGCTGTCACTTACTAGCTGGGTGACCCTGAGCAAGTCATTTAATCCTGTTTGTCTCAGTTTCCTTTTCGGTACAATGAGCTGTAGAAGAACTGGTGCATCACTGCAGTATCTTTGCCAAGAAAACTCTAAATTGGATGAGGAAGAGTCAGAAGTGACTGAAATGACCGAACAACAACGAATGAGTACTCCCATTGGGAGCGACATAACTAACCAAGAGAGTCTGAGATCTTATCTAATCAAAAAGCATTTGTTCACTATGTGTGATGTGCCAAGTGCTATAGATACAAATAAAATGATTAAAACAATGCTTACATTCTTACATTCTTATTAGAATCTTACATTCTAATGGCCAGTTATTTGCAAGCCTGGTAAAAGCTCTTAAGATCTGGAGTTCTGTCTTGTCTATCCACAGACGGATGACTGGATCAATTTGTACTTAGCAGTTCTAGGGAATGGAAATATTGAAACCTCCCTTGATAAGGAAGGCATGTAAGAACAATCCATGAAGGGTGTTTGGCTCATGATTCCCATAAGGGCTGGTGGTCAGCAGTTACATAAGTTGACTATCTGGAGTCTAGATCTCAGCTCTCTCATGGTGCAGTATTGAGAAATCCATTATGAACTGGAACTCAGGAGGATTCATGTAATTCCTGTTTTGGTTACCTACTCACTGCTGGGAAGCGCTACCCTTGACTGGCCATAGTTAATCCATAAGATAGCAGGAAGAGCAGCCATCCCCAGGAGTCTTGCCACCATCCTGGGTTACATTCCTTTTACTAAGACCTTCAGCCCTTCTTTGCTGCTGCTGTATCATGGGACCTCCTCTTTCAGTTTCCCAGCCCAAAGTGCCCGCTGCTCCTCAAAGCAGAGACAAGAGGCAATAGAAAAGTCAGAGGGAGACTTCATGGTGGGTATAGCCTGACATGGACCCTAGATTTTGGGAGTATACAAAGAATAGGTAGGATCCCATGGCCCAAGGTTTTTATAGTGATCATCAGGAATGGGAGGCTCTTAGGAATGGAATTCTAAAGACACAAAGAGAAATAATGAGAGGGGGAAAAGAGGGAGTTATCTGAAAATACTCATGTGTACACAGAAAACTCATCAACCACAGAAGATGAAAGTTGGGGGAAGTTAATGGAGGATGAATACAAAAGACAGCACAATCTTTTTACAACAGGGATAGGAGTGCTTTTGTTTAGAATGAACTGTCTGGTAAGAAAGCTAACGACAACAAAAACAAGCTTTTTATTTTATTTTATTTGTTTTTAAAACTATATTGTAGAAAATAGAAGGGATAAAGAAAGACTCGAATCACTCCTTGAATTGGACAACATAGTGATAACAGATGTCAGAGAGGAAGAAGAACTATTCATTTCTAATTTTGCTCTTTTTTTTTCATCTGCCAAGGAGAATGGTCTTTGGACAGGAAAGGACAGAACAGAAATGGCTAATAGAGAGTTGAAGCTGAAGATAAGTGGGGTGACAGAATGAGAGAATGCCTGGATGAGTTCAGATCACCCAGTCCAGATGAAATGCATCCCTGGGCTAAAAGAGATTGTGATTTTTATTGCTTAGTCACCCTCAGGATGTTTGAAGACTGTGAAGAATGGAAAAGATGTCTTCAAATTGGGGGAGGACCGACATTGCCCTGGTTTTTTTTTTTAAGAAAAGAAAGTATAAGGGAAGAGATTATAAGCCAGTGAAGTTGGCTTTGATTCTTGGCAAAATTTGTTAAGGGCATGGCCAGGAAATATTGAGACAAAGACTTACGGATCTCAGAGATCCCTCCCTGTAGTTTCATGAAGAATAAATCATGCCATATTTAACCTCATTTCTTTTTTTGATAGGATCCCTAGATTGGTAGATCAGAAGTGTAATAGATAGAGTTTTGGGCCTAGAATTAGAAAGATATAACAGTAACTAGCTGTGTGATCCTGGGCAAGTCACCTGATCTCTATTTGAGGAAACCACAGTGCACATAATAGGTACTTCATAAATATTTGCTTCTTTCTTCCCTTCCTTCCTAATAATGAAAATAAGTAGCATTTTATTTATTGCTTTTGGGTTTGAAAAATGCTTTGCAAATCTAAACTCATTTGAATCTTGCAATAACCCCAAGAAGTAGGGTAATTATTACCATTTTACATTTAGGGAAACCGAGGCAGACAGAGGTTAAGTCAGAGGTGGGGAATCTGTAGCCATGAGGCCACATGTGGTCTTCTAGGTCTGAGTATGGCCTTTTAACTGAGTCCATGTTTTACAGAACAAATTCTTTTATTAAGATGATTTGTTCTGTGATGTTTGGATTCACTCAAAGTATTTAAGGACCTAGAGGGCCACATGTGGCCTTGAGGCTGAAGGTTCCCCACAACTAGGTTAAGTGATTTGCTTGGGGTCAGACAACTAATAAATGTCTGATCGCATATTTGAACTCAGGTCTTCTTGACTCCAGGTCTACCCAATACAGTACCTAAGCAGTAGAGATGGTATACTAATATTTTAGTTGAACGTTTGATACTCTCTCATGTTTTTTTTATAATCCAGATAAAAAGCTGTGATTTAGGACATTAGTACAGTTTGTTGGATTGCTTTTTTTCCTCCTTTAGTCTCAAAGAGGAACAATGACATCACAAGTGATGTCTTAACATATGCATGAATTGGATTTAAGTGAAGCAGCGCTTTGCAAAGTCATCAGCCTCACTTTCTCTGCCAGAGGCAATGGAGTCCAGTTGCAAGACAAGAATCAAGACAATTGGTGATGTTCTAGGACTCAGTGGGTGACCTTGGCCTTTCTAAATTAAGGTCTTTCCCATGTCTCAGTTTATTGAGACAAAAGATGTCCTAGTTTATTATCATCAAAATATCAATCTGGGAGAGGAAGACCCTCAGTGTTTCTGGATGGAACAGAAAACAATCACTATTTACACTCATTCTAAGCCATCAAAACCTGAATAATAAGCTTGGGCAGGGGCTATTCAATGAAAGCCAGAGCTATTTGAGTTTAAAGCCTTGATCAAATAGCTTCATTTGAATCACAATGGGTTTTTTAAAAGTCTGTTTTTTCAGAGCTATATTTCAAGAAATCACAAATGAAAACTAAACAGGACAAAAAAAAATAAATTGTTCCAGCTTTTCAAAAACAATAATATAATAAAAATAAATAAAGAAGAAAATCTAGCCCCCAAACCTCAAATTATCTTAGAAGATATAACTGACTGAAAATTATATTCCTATGGACAAAACACCCACATATAAGGGTTTGGTGCCCCAAGTGGAAAGAGACACCACATTTTGGGAGAGAAGAAGAAGGAAAAGAAATTGTTCGTTGGATTGAAAGTTGGTTGAATGGCTCAGTCATTAATGGTTGGACAGCCATTTAGAAGGAAGTGTCTGGTGGACAGGTCCAAGAATGCATGTCACTTATTTGAATAAAGGAATAGATGGCCTGCTTGTAAAATTTGCAGATGGTAAAGCTAGAAGGGATGGCTAACACGTTGGGTAACAGAATAAGAATCCAAACAGGCCAAGCCTGCATGTTTGGCTAAATCTGATAAGATGAAAAAGGATAAATGTAAAGAGTCGTACACAGATTCAAGCAAAGACTGGTCGACTTCTTGCTGAGTCTTTTATAGAGGGACCCAGATATCATTTGAATTCAGTCAGTTCCACTTAAGAAAAGGAGGAAAAGGAGGATTTGTGGTTGTTAACCTCTCTCCTTTATATATTGTGTCATTTGCACTTTACAACCATCCTGAGAGGTTTATAAATGAGGAAAATGAGGCTTAGTGTGTTTAAATGACGCATGGAGTCAGGAAGTCCTGAGTTCAAATCCAGATACTTGCAAACTATGTGAGCCTGGGCAAATCATTTAACTTCTGTTTACCTCAGTGTCCTCACATATAAAATAGAGGTAATAATAGCCCCTACCTCCCAGAGTTGTGTGTGAGGATCAAATGGTGTATGTAAAATGGTAAGCACAGTGAATGGCACATAGTAGATATTATATGTTAGTTATTTTTATTACTATTAATATTATTTCCTATGGTCACACAGGTGTGTGGATTCTTACTCAGATCTTTCTGACTCCAAGTCCAGGCCTCTCTCCACTTTGCCTTAAGCTATCATACAGTATAGAGCTGAAGACCTGAGTTCAAATCTATCCTCAGACAACCTATGAGAAGCTGGACACGTTACTTAACTGCTTTCTGCCTCAGTTTCCTCATCTGTAAAATGGGGATAATAATAGCACTGATTTCCCAAGGTTGTTGTGAGGATGAGATTGTATCTGTAACACACTTAGCACAGTGCGTAGCACATAATAGACTCTTAATAAATTTCCTTCCTTCTAGTCCTTTCATATTCTATGTGCCTAAGATCTTAGAGAGTTTGCAACACAACTCAACATGCAAGACATCCCCAAAGACAAATGGAAAAATACCAACCCTGACATATACTGAAAAGCACCTCCCATTGTCACAATGTTCGGGCCTCCCTTCTCCTAACATAGAACATAGAACATACTCTTGCTGGACTTTAAGAGTAACATTTATAATTGTAACTGAAATTTATGGAGCCCTTTGTAAAGTTTCCAAAAATACTTTACACACATTTTCTCATTTAATCATCACAATTCCATTGTTATGCCCGTTGTTCATATGAGAAAACTGAGGTTGAGATAGGTTAGGTAATGATAGGGCAGCCTAATCACCAGCCCAGAGATTCATGTTTTCCCTATTTTTTATACAGTCCCTACAAATAATCTAGCAGCAAGCGAAGTATAATATCTTGCCCAGCCGCTCCTTTTCTGTCTCCCTGATTGGATGGACAAATACCACACTGGGTATTATAAACAAATGAAACTAACATAAAGTTAATCTGCATATTTAACAGATTGCTTAATATCTAGTGTGCTACTCTATATTTTGCTATAAATGTTAAAGTAGATGAGATGGCCCAAAGATAAACTTAGCCCTCTTGATAAATTGGTCTTTAGTCAAATCTGCTGCCAGCCCAGTTATTCTGATGCCATCCTAGCTCCCAAGTGACTAATCTGTAGGTCTAGTGGGGGCCTTGCAGTGGTTTGACAAGGGTTTTCCCTAACTTTGGGCAACAGCCTGGTAAATAGACCTGGAGCTAAGGTCACCTAATGAGGCGTATCTTCACCGCCTGGAAGAAAACACCAGAGAATAACCAGCAGCAGCGAATAAGCTTCACAGGCTGGGTTCCAGAAAGCATTGTAGCCATCATCCAGAGGGAAAAGGATATCAGAGTGGAAGTCCCTCTGTGGATCTCTAGCTTTCTAACCAAGGACCCAAGTGGCCAGATTGACATCTCTCAGTCAGGGGAAATCCATGACCTAAGTGTCATACCCCAACCATCAGAGTTACTTGACCAGAGAATTGGAACCTCGAATAGGGTGGTCACTGGAATCCCATGTCCTGGCTTGCCTTAAGGTGAGATGCTGCTTTATGTCAAATCATCATGCATTTATATGTCATACTATGTGCCAGGTACTGTGCTAAGCAGTGGAATGAGTTTCCTGCCTTCACTATCTGCTAAAAGATCCCAAAGGGTTGGACAGGGCCTCTTGGGAAAATAGGAGGCTAATAGGGACAAAGGAAGCAGAACAATGGCCTGTTCCTCTCATTCACAGGAAAGAGGTGGGATACTCTAGATAGGGAAGTGAAAAAGAGCATTCAAGGCCACCAAGAACTACCCAGATCCCTGCATGGACAATGCAACAGTCTTACACCCAGTGCCAGCAAAGGGTCCCCTGTAATCTCCTTCTGACCAGTTGTCCAGCCCTATACTGCCTGTGGGCTGAGAGCTCTGCAAGTCTCCATTGCTGATTTGTCACCCGCAATGCCTACAGTGGCTTGCTGGGGTGTGACCTGCTGCTGGCTTGCTAGGCCAAACCTGTGCTGGACTGTGCTCCACTCCCAGTGTGCTGAGATGAACCTTTCCTGTTTTTCTCTAAGTTGCCTCGGGTTGGAAATGGTTTTACCCTATCCTTTTGTTGGGTTTGCTGCTCCAGAATTCATTTTGAAGTTAAAGTTGTTTGAAGGGGAATTTGGGAGAGTTCAGGGGACTCCTTGCCTTTATTCCACCATCTTGACTCTGACTCCTGAATACTCCATTGATGCAGGTCACAGACCCTTGCAAATCTTAGTAAATGGTTTCCTGAGTTTATGTGATTCTCAAAATTGTGGTCAACAATTGAGTCTATACTAAAAACCGATTTAGGGGTATAAGCTGGGGCATATACTTTCCTGGCCTTTGAGGACACAGAATCACATTTTTGTTACAATGATACCCCAGAGTAGGAGCTGGCACAGGAAAATGGAAAACAAAACAAGCCAAATTGGCCTATTGGTAAAAAAGGCACAAAAACTCATTGAAGAAAATAATTCCTTAAATATTAGAATTTTGGGTAAGTGGAAGCTAATGATTTCATGAGAACATAAATAGAACAAAGTCAAAAGAATGAAAAAATAGAAATTATGAAATATTTTATTGGGAAAAACAGTTGACCTAGAATATAGATTGTGGAGAGATAATATAAGAATTATTGGACTATATAAAGCCATGATCAAAGGCATAACCTAGGCATAATATTTCAAGAAATTATACAGGTAAGTTGCTTTGATATCTTAGAACCAGAGGGTAAAGAAGAAATTTTAAAAATCCACTGATAACCCTCCTGAAAGAGAGCACAAAATGAAAGCTCCTAGAAATGTTATAGTTAAATTCCAGAGCTGCTGGGTCAAGAAGAAAATATTTCAGGAAGTCAGAAAGAAAGCCATTCAGATATTATAGAGCCACAGTCAGGATCACACAAGATCCATTATCTTCCATGTTAGAGAAGTGGAGGGCTTGGAATGATACTCTGGAAAGCAGAGGAGCCAGATTACAATCTAGGATCAACTTCACAGCAAAACAGAGTATAATACATCAGGGGAAAATGCATATTTAATGAATTAGAGGACTCTCAAGCATTCCTGATGAAAAGACCAAAACTGAATAGAAAAACTGAAGTTCAAACATAAGATTTAAGAGAAACATGAAAAGGTAGAGTATCTGACAAGGCCAAAATGACCTCTGGATTTGCTCCATCTCCTGATAAGGCAGAAGTCTCCCTCAGACCAGGCATCCCTCCCAACTCTCAAGGGGATAGAAAATTCTACTTCTTTAAAGCCCTTTATAACCTCGCCTCTTCCTACATTCCCACTCTTTTTACACTTTACTCCGCAACACATATTCTTTGATCCAGTGACATTGGCATCCTGATTGTTTCAGGAACAAGATACTCATCTCTCATCTCTGGGCATTTTCCGTAGCTTGCCCCCCATGCGTGGAATACTCCTCCTCCTCTCTGTTGACTTCCCTGACTTCCTGTAAGTCTCAATTAAAATCCCACTTTTTACATGAAGCCTTCCCCCACTCTCTTGTAATTCCAGTGCCTTCCCTCTATTAATTATTTCCTACTTATCCTGTATATGGCTTGTTTTGTAAATATTTGTTTGCATGTAGCCTCCCCCATTAGAACATAAGTTCTTGGAGGGCAAGGTCTTTTGCTTCTTTTTGTATCCACAACACTTAACACAGTATCTAGCACGTAGTGGACATAATAAATCATTGATAAAATAAATCACAATAAATTGATATATATATATTATATATCATATAAATGATATCAATCATAATAAATGATTAATTAAAAAAACTACTACTACCACTACCACCTGGTACCACCACCAGTTGCAAGAATGTATATAGTACTTTAAGGTTTACAAAGTGCTTTATGTATCATTAGCTCTGGAATCATAGGAGCTTGGTTCAGATTACCACTTTGACACTTAACAAATTACTTTACCCCTGTGGGACTTGGTTACTTCTTTTGTGAAATAACAGGACTGGACCAGATGATCTCTATAAATCTACAATCTAATGAATTTAGTGGAGGAGGAAAGTATTGCAAATTTTATTATCCTCATTAAAAAGATGAAGAAATTAAATCTGAGAGAGGGTCAATAACTTGTCCAGGGTCAAAGTGATAAAGCTAGAAACTGGACTTGGTATTTTTTTTTTAAACTCCAAGTTTAATGCATTTACCACCTCAGTTGTCTTACCTGTAAAACGAGGCTGTTGGAACATGTCTTTTCTCAGGACCTTTTTGAGTTCTAATAGTTGGTACTTCCAATAGCACTACTTGACTACTCAGTGTTCAATATTTATTTATCATGTAACGTAGTTACTTGTTTACAACTTAAACTGTGGAAGGAATGGGTGCCATTTCCCACCCCTCTTTCTATCCTGAGCCACCCAGAACACATGTGGACTGTTTGACTGTTCATGACTTGATGACATAGGAGTCCCCAACTCTTTTACTTCTGGTGATATGGAGGACCACCAGGATTTCTCATCTGGTCTTCCACCACTCTCTAAGGTCCTCTGGGCCTTACCATCCGTTACCTTTAAGCCCTCCAGACCACAAGCACTGTCATCAGGCTTACTGATATAACATTCAAACTTCTGGGCCTTGCTGTGCATTCTACAGCTTTGCCAACAAAGTTTTTCAGGCCTTTCCATCTGCTACAGCTGAACACTCTTGTGTTGTCTCCCAGAGATAGAATGTGAACTTCATGAAAGTTGGAACTTTCTCAGTTTTTAAATTTTTACCTACATGATATACTAAGTATTTAATACATGATTTTTTCATTCACTTAATTTCATTCACTATTATGTTGTGCTTCAAGGTTTATAAAATATGTTTCTCATAAGAAATCTATAAAATAAGAGGTACAAGTATTATTTCTATTTTACAGATGAGAAAACTGAGGTTTTAACTTGTTTATGATAACACAGCTAGTAAATGCCTAATGTGGGATTTCTATATACAAGAAATTTGGAATTTGAAGTTGGCCTAAGATCTTAAGAAATCTTTTTTGCATTTCAGCTGTTCAAGAAGCTATGAAGGCTGTTCCCTTCCCCTTTCCTCTGCCTTTTTTCCCCTTTTTTCTTACTGTTTTTGCAAAACTGTCAGTTCCAAGGTTTGTTTTCCCTAGAAGGTAACTAAAGATGCTTTCATTTGGCATCAGGAGGTTTCCCTCATGAAATACTTGGGTTTGGGTCTCAGGAGGTTTTGATCTTCAAATTCAAGCAGTATAATTCAGTTTCTTTAATTGGCCCAGGTTTGAGAGAAGGCTGCTACCAACTGGTCTGCTCTGTGGTTAAGACAATCTATCCTTGTCTGATTAGACCACATTCTTTTTAGCCTCCATCAGGGTATTTGGCATCATAAAGGATGTGGCCTTAATCTCAGTGGTAGACCATGTACCCTGGTTGTTTCTCCAAAGCCCCTCCTAATTTCAGGAAATCAGATGTCAAGTGGTAATGAGGAAAAGGAATTTGTTTACAGCAGATGATTTGTGTTTAATCTCTAAAGTAAAGATGTAGGCTGAAGTTTTGCTTAAATATGTGGAAAATGAAAGAGAAAATTGGCAACTTTTGGTTAATTTTGTCAATACAGAAAACTAAAACAGAGTAGTTGCAGGAAAACATTCTCCTTTGGATCTTAAATGTTCAATTTAGCACTCTAAATTGCCCTGATAATTGCCAAGTGTCCCTTTTGCCTTGGTTGTGTATGTACAGTGTTTTCTTCCTAGAGCCTGGCATTTACACAAGATGATGTGGGTACATTAGTGAGTGCATTTGTGGTTGGCAGATCAAATGGCCTACAATAAATTACTGGCTAGATGTAAAATGCATTGTTTTGTGTACTCAGAAGCAACAAATATTATGATGGTGTGATTCAGTGGAAAATATATTTCCGGTGAGATAGCTAAGCCTATGGCCTCTAAATTTATCAAAAGGTCAACGATCACAAGCAATCTCAGTGAAGGGGACTTTGATTTAATTTTGCATTAAGGAATTATGAGTTTTTTTTTTTTATTTAAGCCTTATTTGTGTGGTAAAGAACCTAACAGGTAATATCTTCTGAAATCAGAGGAAAGCTATGGTTCTGGGCTCATATATTTATTGTATATTATAATTATCCATGTATCTTATACCTCTGTTAGACTGTAAGCTCCTCGTATTTCCCCAATGCTTAGCACTGTATTCTAACCACACTAGGGGATTAAGAAATGTTTATTGAATTAAATTTGAAAGTGGCATCCTGCTGTTACATTTTTGATGGAATGTTGGAAGAACAAGTGTTTTGTCATCTACAAAGATCATTTGTTAGCTGATATTTATTAAATAGCTAGTATGTGAAGATAAGTGGCACAGTGGATAGATTGCCAGGTCTGGAGTCAGGAAGGCTGATCTTTCTAAGTTGAAATCCGGCGGTAGGTACGTAATTAGCTGTGTGACCCTGGGTAAGTCGCATTACCCTGTTTGCCTCAGTTCCTCAATTGTTAAATGACCTGGAGAAGAAAATGGCAAAACCACTCCAGTATCTTTGCCAAGAAAACCTCAGCTAGGGTCACGAAGAGTCAGATATGACTGAAACAACCGAACAACAAAGGTGAAGGTTATTATATTAGCTGCAGGGGGTCACATAAGGGAGATCCAAAGAACTGACTCTTCAACTATCCATATAGGGTAAGAAACACAGTTTGACAGACCTCTTATTAGAGGTATGACCTTTTACCTCTCTGGGCCTCAGTCGCTTTTTCTGTAAAAGGAAGGAGTTGGATTAGATGGCTACCCTTTAAGGTCTTTTCCAGTTCTGAATCTATGCTCCTAAGACAATCACACAAACAACTCATTAGAACAGGATGATCAAAAATGAGACTGTCCAAGGTGCCATGAGAGTCTAAGAGAGGAAAGATAATGTCTAACTAGGAGAATAGTTAATGGAAAATAAGGCTTGTGCCTGAGGAAAACAGACTATGAAAGTGGATTATCCATTGCATTCTTTGGCTCTTTTCTCAACCATTTCAAGTTCAAAGCAGAAAGCACTAGATGAATCTCTTATTACCTTAGTAGGCAAACTTTCCTCCCTCCCTCCCCAGTTCCCTTAACTCCCATCATCTTGATTTCTGAAATAGGCTCCATTGAGAAGGAGGGAGGGAGATAGGATGTCTTTTATCTAATTGTCTTTGAGTTTCATAAAATAGCATTCTAACCAAGGAATAAATTTGTAGTAGCTCTAGAAAAATTATCTATTTTTTCTTAGTAACTATTGCATGTTACATTTTGGTACTATTGTAGAATTTGACTTGCATGTAAAAAATTGCTTTCCATTTTATATACAAGTTTTACTCTTCTGACTGTTAGTGTCATATCCCAATTTTGCCTTTTTGGATTATTATGAAGATGTGTTCTTACACACACACACACACACACACACACACACACACACACACACACACGCTAAAATTAGTTCAAACCTTCCAGGGTTTTTTTGGCCTCATTTCTAATCCCTTTAGGTCTCACATAGCCCAATTTCCTTAGCAAAAGAAAGTTGGAATTTTTGTCCTTTATTTAAAAAAAAAACAACCAGTAAAAATCAAGTATTTCCCCTGTAAGCATGTCAGTGATATGTTTTCTGAAAAAATGCCCTACAGCTGTGACCACAGTAGCAGGGAGGCTTTGGAGGAAGGAAAATGAATTCACAGAATTGGATAGTTACAAGGACCCTCTGCAGCCGGTTAGTCCAAACCAAATACAAAGGATTCCCCATTTTAACACGAACAACACTTCAGTGTTGTCTGATTATATGTGCATGTACTATTTATGTAGAGGTAACTAATACTAATTACAAAAATTGCTTCACCTTTATCATCAGTTCTTAAAAATGAACTTCTTTTGAGAAAAGTACTAAGTATTTAAGAGAGGATATCTCTATGAAACAACTAAGCCTACTGGCCTGTAGACTAATGTTTGAGTAAAAAAGTGTCTTTTCTAGTTAATGAACAAAGCAGTCTAGTACTTTTAACTTTTCGAAAATCCAGTTGCTAGACAGAGAACACTGTATTTGTGATCTTTGATAAACTCATGCTTATGATAAATTCATGCTCAAGTGAAATGGCAGTGACTTAATACTGCCATTACTTTTGATTTCTAGTGGTATTTTCATCTTAAAAGAGATTATTATAATATGTTTTAATCTAACAATGGATTTCAAGTACTGAGGCATATAGAAGGGAAGGAAATTTTGGAGACTGTAGGCTCCCTTTAAAGCATGCCAATGAGTGAGGTCAAGCTTGGCAGTGGGATTCTCAGAGACTGAAATATATACTTGAGTCCTTAGAATAGGTGAAGAGGTAGAAAAATAATAATCATTTCTTTCCTCTACGTTATAAGTTAAGAGTCTACAAAATTCTCTCAAATACATCTCATTTAATGTTCCTAACAACTCAGTGGGTCAAACCAGTGTGAAATGATGAATAGAGAGCTGAACTCTTTGAAAAGCAGAGAAGACCTGGGCTCAAGTTCCACATCTGACATATACTGACTCTGTGGCCATGGGGAAACCATGGCATTTCTCAATGCCCCGGACAACTCTAGAATACTGTAAGCTGAAGAGGAGTTGTCATTTTGCACGGGCAAAGGGATCTCCCTAATTTAGAACACCTTATAGCAATGAAATTACAGGTTGAGGCCAAAAACAACCTGGTGGGGTATGTAGGACAAATATCATCTCTATTTTAAAACTAAATAAACTTGGTCTCAGGAGTTGGAGTCAGAGGACCTGGGTTTGAATCCTACTTGCTACCTTTGTGATTTTAGACTTGATGTCCTTTCACCTCAGTTTCCTCATTGGTGAAATGAGAGGGTTGGACTAGATCCTTTCTAACATCCCTTTTGGTTTTAAAACTATGATCTTATGGTTCTATAAAATACCCAGTGTCTCACCTGTTAATGGCAGAGTTGATTCTGACCTAAGTCACCAGAATGTAAATTTAATGCTTTGTGCTGCAATCATTCTGCTTTATGCACAGTTACAAGGTTTTTCCTCTCGCTCTTCTTTCCCCCACCTTTCTTTTTCTTTTGAAAGTACTTTCTGTTACTTTATATATTTATTTATTTGTGTATGTGTGATATGCTTCTAGTAGAATGTAAACGTTTGATTATCCTAGCTCCTGGCATTTAGGATTAATAAATGTTTGTTGAGTTTGAATTTATGATCAAGAAAAAGTAGCATGATCTGACCAATGTGTTTTTGTGAAACAGCTTAATAAATCCTTGGCAGTCGATATCTACTCTTATATCAAAAGCATAATTTGTCCACTTAAGCTTAGCTGTTTACTCAAAAGTACTAAGTAACAGATATGACTTTTTTGTTTTGTAAATTGAGATAAATTGACAGAAATACCCAGGATTTTATGGATTAAATTAACATCCAAAATGTGACTTTTTTGCATAAAATATATATGCAAAGGTCTTTGATCTATTTAAGAACATTTTAGTGTTTTGACTATTAGGTGGATGAGGTGACACAGGAAACAACTTGCGATTAGATGAAAGAGTGAGACTGGGCCTATGTTTAAAAACAGTAGTTATTCTAGGATATTAATGAAGTGGTGGATCAGTCTAATTACAAATGAACTCCATTTTGGAGGAGTCCAGCTCAAAATTTGGAGCCAAGTCCTTGAGAAGGAATCATGCTTGGAGGTAGCAGAGTTTGTTTCTCTCTCCTTCCTCCTCACCTTCTCCCGTCCCTGACTGACTGTAAGATTAGAGAGATTGGATAAGTAGGAGACAACACATCCCGAGGGAGATGGACTCAGGATGAACATAAATGGAAATAGCTACCCAAGGGAAAATGCATGACCCAGTACATTGTAGAGGAATGCTGACTATGGATTCCAGAAAAGGCTTCCTATCCCTAGGATTTGTGGATTACCTTTTGATCATGTGTTCTCTACACACGTACCTTTACTATGACTCTAAGATTAAGTCCACTCTCCCTGGACTCTGTGTTATCCCTTGAGTTTCCCAAAAGAATAATAATCGCCCTTCTGGGGACTAACCTAAGGCTGTGAACATGAGCCTAAGAGGGGGCATTACATCTAAAGGTGGAAGGCTGATTGGTCATTTTGTTTGTCCTGGTCTCTGCAATATCCACAACACCTACTTCATGCTTCCTGGCAAAACAAGTCAGGTTTAGGTCAGTCATCTTGGTGGTGGTTTTCTTCAAGAGTTGTTGAAGATATAACCAGAGCACTACTTTTTAAACAGGCATATTCAATGAATGGGTGTTGCCTCACTCTAAGTGAGTTCCTGCATAGACCTTGGCCTAAAGGCCCACGGTCTCGCAATGCATCCTATGGTATCTCCGGTCATCCTGACGATTATCAGGTCACTGGATTTAGATGACTCTGGAAAAGTGAGGCTGGTGACCTTGCACAATCCTCCCTTACTCAAAACAAAGTCAAGTACAAGTCATGTCATCATTTCTCTGATGGCATGGTCTTCTTTGGCAACGAAGGATGAACACAATCCTGTTGAAGATCTCCTTTCTGCCAGTCAGTTTCAAACTGAGGACATCCAGTATCTCCAAATCTCTCAAACTTACAAGGTCACTTTCAAGCCTGTATATCTCCATCTTGAGATATGTATTCATTTGTATCTAAGATCAGGAAATATTTATCACAAAAGAGGCAGGCCAAACTCAGGCTCAGGCTTGCTTCTCCCAGATAACATTTTGAGAGGCCACAGAGTTCGTACTGACATCATTTTATACTTGGAATTACTCACAAGAAACATTCATAAATACTTTCCTGATAAATATGATTTACATTTTAAGATTTTCCTCTTTGTCTTTGCCCTTATATGTGACTCATACCATTTTAATAAATCATTCAAAGAAAGGGAAAGGCAGCATTATTTGGGCATAGCAGCTGGCTATGGAAGCAGGTAAATCTGGGTTCTAGTTCTTCCTCTGACAAATACCAGCTTCATGACCCTGGTTAAGTCACTTAACCTCTCAATGGCCCAGATAACTTGCTAATAGGGTAAGAGACAGATTTTCTCATTTGTATTGATGGAGGAATTCCCCATCCTGATAAAGTTGCAGGTCCAGACTCTCCCCTCCCCTTCACCAAACAAAAGTAAATCCCAAGATAACCTAGTAAGAAAACAGTCTGGAGCTAGAAATATTAAAATATAACTGAAGAAAAAAGAATGAGATAAATAACAAACAGTGACAATGTTACAAGAGAGAGCACAGAAAGGGGGAGTATTTGGGAGTGGACACAGAGTGCTTGAATGGGAGCTTGAAGACTGTACTATGCAGGCAGACAATATCCTTTATTTCACATTGCTGTATATTTCATCTTTTATCTTCATTTTCCACTGATAGGAATTTCTTTTTCTGCATGTTGGTTACTTCTCTTGCATATTTTCTCTTTCCACTCATCTCTTAGCTTACTATTGATATCCTGTGTTCCTTCCATTCAGCATTCTCTGTTATCTGCTGCCAATGTTCCTGTCTTTCACTGTTACAATGACACATTTCTCTTTCTATCTGACACCGCCTGCGCTGGCCAAGAAAAACAATGAGGAGTGTGTGTGTGTGTGTGTGTGTGTGTGTGTGATGATTCCTTTCACTTCAGGCCTTAAGGACCATCAGGACAAGAGATGCAAAAATGAATCTTTCTTTAAAGATTTTTCCCCATCCTATGTGGTATATTAATAGAGTAAAAAATGATACAACTACTACCTACTACCTTTTAAAAAAAAAGCTTTACAGATCATGTAGTCTAAACCTCTTATAAGTGAGATAACATGAGAAGTGACTTGTGTTATTCACGTAGCAAATAAAAGCTGGGATTTGAATGTGCTAAGTCTTCTGAATCTAAATCCAAGGTTCTTTGCATCATAGAGCTTTAAGAGTTATTTTAAAGGTAATGTCCAAAAACACCCAAGTTTATCTATTTCTCACTTTCTCAGACTCCATGTAATTTATATTGAATGATCTAATATATTGAATGAGACTAATATAACCTGGGTAAAAAGTAATTTAAATCTGTGGGGTCAGACTCAAATAGAAAGGATCCCTGTGGCCTCATTGACTTACCAAACCACAAATTAACAGTGCCTATGTTTTTACTGTATTTTTATTTATTTTGTTAAACATTTCCCAATTATATTTTAATCTGGTTCACCTCACTTGGGAATTTTGTGGGCAGCATGCAACCCACAGGCCATGAGTTTGACACCTTTGGCTTACAGGCCCCTTTCATAAGCCTCCTTCTCCTCCATTTTCTGAAGGTGCTGGAAGTTCTGTTCCTCTTTCCTCCTGGCTGCTTTGATAACACCACTCTACCTAACTACCTCATGCAGTCATTTTGAACCTCATTTCTTTATAGCTCCAAGGAATCCCTTGATATAGACCACTTTATTCATTTTTTCAATAATCATAGTTAATGATGATAGTTAACTGGTCAATGTCTAGGGCTTCAAGTTTTGCAAAGGACTTAAATGTTATTTCATTTGTTCATCACAAAAACCTTGTAAGGTAAGTGCTGAACCTATTGTTATCCCCATTTAATAGAAGATACCTCAGCACTTAGAACCTGGCACATAGTAGACCCTTAACGTTTACTTATTCACTAAGAATTGTTAAATCGCTTTGCCCAGGATTGCATGGCTAGTAAGTCTCTGAAGCAGGATTTGAAGTCTCATTTTCCTACTCCAAGTTCAGTACTTCACCTAGCATATCATGAATGCTTCTCTTAGAGCAAATCTGAGCAATTACTCAGCACCCTTTCATGACTGAAAGATATATGAATACTAGCTAGTAATCTGATGAGGAATTTTATGAATAACTGTAAGTGTAATCTGAGTTTTGGACTAAAAGTTGGGTTGATCTGTTCTCATAATTCTTGATAGAAGGAACAACTATACCAGTCGTTGTCGCTGTCATTTTTGCCATATCCAACTTTTCATGACCCTATTTGGGCTTCTCTTGGCAAAGATACAGAAGTGGTTTGCCATTTCTTTCTCCAGTTCATTTGATGGATAAGGAGTTGAGACATAGAGGATTAAGTGACTTGCCCAGGGTCACACAGCTAGTAAGTGTCTGAGGCCAGGTTTGAACTCATAAAGATGCATCTTCTTGGTTCCAAGATCATTGTTCTATCTAGTGTGCCACTTAGCTTCCCATTTACCATTTGAATCCTGGAGAAAGTATTTGCATCTGGTACCCTGTACAGAATTAAATTTTTTTTAACCATACCTTTGCGTAGGGTTTTTTTTTCCCTCTTTAAATTATAGACATCTTTGATTTAATAATTATAAGGTTCCAGACCTGATTTTCATGTGTGGCTTTGTGTGGAAATGTGTCTTTGCTTTGTAGTCAAATTACATATGTGCCTCCCTTCCTTGTGGGTTCAGTATGTTTTCATATCAAGGGGACTTGGAATATTATAACTGCAGTTGACTGCTGAAGACTCTGGAATGTTCAAATGAATACTGCTGTTTGAAAATCAGAGGAAGCATAAATCCATATCTTCTCCTCTTCTTAGACCTGTCATTTAATTGGTACAGGGGATTCCTGGAGTGGAAATTTATTCCACAAATGCAGATTGGCAATTGGTCTATAACTTTTAGTTTTAGAAAATTTCCTGGGGGCATTGAGATATGAAATGACTTGCTATAGGTCACTCAGTTTATGAGACAGGATTTATACCCAGGTCTTTCTATTGCTAAGGTTTGCCTATGATTAGGAAACATGACAGAGACAGCTCAAGCCCATGCTCAGCCTCATCTATTTTCTGATGTGCTTATGGCCATATGGTGACTGGGGTAGGGAATTTTTCCATGCCTCTGTTGGAGGAAGCATCTTGAAACAATCTTGACATGATTCACAGCTGGAAGGGAAGAGAAAGATTAGGAAGGAGTAGCTCTATTTATACATCCACCAAATCATCCAACTCCACAACCAATAAGGGGAACTCTTTGTCTTCTTAAAACATAGGGCCCCCAAAACTTCAATGGGTTTGCCTGGAACTAAAGTAGTAATTCTGAGCTTGCTCTTTGAGATGGTCCTTGTTAAACTGGAAACTCTCATGTTTGCTTTGTGGGCCCCGTTTCCCCACAAAAATGACCTGTTGGGTTTCCTTCTAAAGCAGGCAAAGATTTTCTTTTGTGAATGGAGACTCTGGTTGAAAACTTGACCCACCCTTCATGGGGGTGGCACTTCTCAGCTGTTTTTGACCCCACTTAATGACATTAGGAACTAAACCTGAGCCTTTAGTAAAATAGAAGACACTAAGTACCCCACAGCCACTTTTTTTTTTTAAACCATGAGCTTGTAGTCTTGTAGTTTGGGGTTCTATTCTTTGCTTTTTCTTTTGTTGGAAATGTTGGTATATATATCTCTTCAGGTATTTCTTGCCAATTCTCCTATCCAAAAATAACAGAGACTTGAGAGGGAACCCCATCTTAAATAGTGTGTGGGAAATTTTTTTTAAAATGGTGGTGACGTGAAGGAGGACAGGATTAACAATACAGATGTGGTACTGCATATAGGTTTAGCGATTACTCTAAAAATACCCTTATTTGGCTGAGACTGACTTACATCACTTGTTGGAGATCTGTTCCTAAGAGTTTTTAAATTGTTACCTCTGATATAGCTTTCTCTCTCTCTCTCTCTCTCTCTCTCTCTCTCTCTCTCTCTCTCTCTCTCTCTCTCTCTCTCTCTCTCTCTCTCCTCTCTCTCTCTCTCATAAAAATTGGGTAGTTAGGCCTTTCCCACAAAGTGAAAACCCATTGCAATTTATTGCTGAATGTTGATTTACTGTTCACGTGTGAACAAATAAATTCCCCAGAAATCTGTTGTTTCTAGCAGAGCGCATGCAGCTTGTGTCTCTGCAGCTGTGTGGCGTACAGATGAGGTCATCCCCATTAAAGAGCCAGCCATGTCTGTAGGCCTGCTGCCGAAAACCTCCAGACAGCCTGGAACAGGAAGGGAAAAAAATATGCGTGGAGGATTGAGCAAGACGTTTTTGATTATGATAAAATTTCTTATTTTTGCACGCCTTAGGGATTTTTTTTACGTGTTGTTGAAAAACAACCTCATCTCCAGCTTTTCAGAGGTCTTACTTACTGAGTGAGGCCCATATTAATATAAATTAGGGAATGCAAAAAGCATCTTGTATTTCTTCTTAGATAAGGGATCCAGTACCCTTTTGTGCCTCACAACGAGATTGTAAATGATTAATAGGTGGATTGAATTGGAACATAAGGGTTCAGTGTCTACAGATGTACTTTGCCTTGCATAATAGATGTGTGTGTGTGCCTGAAAAGTAGAATTGTATGCTGAATTGTTTTAATGATGATCATATTTTAAACATATGAGGGGCCCTGGCTACTAAAAAAACATGATAAATGTTTTTTTTTTAAGTGACTGCTCAGTTACTTTTTCTAAGATCATATCATTTTTTATATTTCAAAATTGATCAAAAAGAGGCATATCCTTAAGAATTATTTGCCCGAGTGCCCATTTTAAGAGGTCCTGGGGATTAGGAACCAGGAATCTAGGAAAAACGAGCATGGTTAATAGCATTGGTTAAAAAGCATAGGCATCCCTCAGCTTCTTGAGTCAGGTCAGTCCACCTCAATGAGTGGCTAGGAAACCGGGAAGAAGAAGCCACAGAGGAATGTACTTGGAGGTAGCCAGGTGTCACAGTGGATAGAGTGCTAGGCTTGGAGTTAGGAAGACCTAAATTTAAATCCAGCCTCAGACACTTAACTAGCTGTGTGATCTTGGGCAAATCACTTTAAAAAAATTCTCTGCTTGTCTCAGTTTCCTCAATTGTAAAGTGGGTCTTATAGCGGCACCTCTCTCACAGGGGTTCTGTGAACGTTAAATGAAATAGTATATGTAAAGTGTTTAGTATCTTACTTGCAAATGCTTATTCTCTCCTCCCGTCCCTTATTTCCTTCCCTTTACTACTTAATGACTTCAATACATGGAGCATGTATAGTGTGGAGCAAAGATTCATACTGGATTTGGAGTCTAGGAGACCAGGGTTTGGATTCCAGTTCTGCCACTTACTGCCTTTATTACTGTGGAAGAGGAAGAAGCATTTATATAGTGCTTACTATTTGCCAGGCACTATGTTAAGCACTTTGAGTGTGGGCAAGTTGCTTCACTTCTGAGCCTTGGTTTCCTCATAAATGAAAGGAATGCTCTTGAAGGTCCCTTTAGGCTCTCAGTTCTAGGATCCACAAGACAAGAGTCTGTGATACTGCACAGAGTGACTCAAAGGTTAATAAATAAAATAATTCATTGCATAAAGAATTATGGAAAGAAAGAGATAGGATAGGGAAAGAAAAGTAAAAAGAGATTAGCTACAGAGGATAGAGATTAAAAAAAATTATCACTAGCAGAGGCTGCATGGCTCAATATATTCTATTGCTTAAGAAAATACATAAAAATGACTTCTGGTTAAAATGGTACCATGAAAGGTCATAGAGGAACTGAGTTCTGCCATAAGACCTCAGATGGAACAGTGAATGATTAAGAGAAACACTGGTACACTCCTTCATCTGGTCCAGGACTATGCAAGAAGGTAGCCAGAAGCCTGTGGATGGTCAGTGAGGAGACATGCCAGAAAAGAGAGAAGACAGCAGGAGCTCTTCTAAATGGAATCTGAAACCAGCAGGATCTTAGACCTAGTCTGTCAAGTCAATGAACATTTAGTAAATACCCACTGTGTGCCAGGCGCTGTGCTTCTTGACTTAACTATCCCAGTAGCAATGGGACATAGAGCCATCTTCCATAGGTCATTGTGCAGTGCCCTCTTGGGGGAATGCAAGAAGCCTGAAGCTTGTTCTGAAGGAGTCATAGTGAGAGACAGGACCAGTGTAGCACTGGATCCTGGGAGCTCCCCATGACCTGGAATATATCCCTGTTCTCAGAATCGCAGCATGAGACAGGCCCACTTTATGGGTTGGGGGAGGCAGTGGAGGTCAGGGAGCAGTTTCCAGCACAATAGCCAATATCCAACTGAGGACTGTCAATCCCACAGTAGGGGACAGAGCTAATTCCCAATTCAGGATTGTGTAAAGAGGAGTTAGAGATGGGGCTGAGTAAAAAATATTGAGTAAAATATGAGCAAAGGGGCCACATATTGAAAAGTTATATGCTAAGACCTAGTTAGATTTATATCATGACATCAAGGTGGCTTAATATTAGGGAAAATGTGAACATGATAGAACAAATTAATAAACCCCACAAACAGCACATGAACAGGTGGGCATGGTGGTGTTTACCTGTTAATAGGAGAAGGTGAGGCTGGAATGTTGCTGGAGCTTGAAAGTTCTGAATTGCAATACGGTTAAAGCTGACTGTATATCTGCAACATATCTGGCACTAAATAAGGAGGCACTAGGAGGTTTAGGTCATCAGGCTAAGGCGGGACAAATGGCCCACTTTGGGAATGAAGAAGGTCAAAGCTCCCCTACCAGTCAGTCAGTAGTAGATTTAGTTCATGGGTAATCAGTGTATAGTCAGCCTGAGTGAGATAGTGAGACCATTTCAATCAACCAAAACAAAATAAACTCAAACCTAGCACATTTTTATACCAATAGATAAAGAAAAAACCCCAACATAACCTTTTAACAAAACACAACATTCCTTTCTCAAAAAAAAACCACCCCAGTACTAAAAGGTTATGAATAAGTAGATCTTTCCTTATAATGGTAAATAGTAGCTATCTAAACTGAACAGCTAGCATTATCTGTAGAGGAGAAATACTAGAGGCCTTTCCAGTAAGATCTGTAATGAAGTACGGATGGCCATTGTAACCTTAGTTAATTGATACAGTTCTACAAATGCTAGCTATAATAATAAAACAAGAAAAAGATACTGAGGAAATAAGCATCTATAATGAAGAAACAAAATGATCTCTTCTTGCAGACAATATGGTTTACTTAGAAATAACACTAAAGATTTAAGTAAGAATTAATTAAAACAGTAAACAACTTTTAAAAAAAAGCAGGATATAAAATTAACCTGCAAAATAATATGCCTTTCTATATGTTATGGACAAACCCCAGTGGCAAGAGGGAGAGTAAAATCCCATTTAATATAGCCACAGAATATATAAAATATCTGTGTCTAGTTACAGTAATACACACAGGAGTTATATGAATACAATAACAAAACACTTGGCAGAAATAAGACAAATAATTTGAGAGATAGTAAATGTTCATGGTTGGGCTGCATGATTATGATGTAAATGACAATATTTGATTTGTAGATCTAGTGCCATATTGATCGAAATACAAAAGATTATAGAGCTAGAAGAATTATAAAATTCATATGAAAGAATTAAAAAGTCAAGAATTCTAAGAGAAATGATGATGAAAAAGTGACATGTATCAGTTCCCTCTATATCTCAGTTATCAGACCTTTATCAGAAAGATTGACTGCAAAGATTTTCTCCACCAGTTAACTGTTTATTTTCTAAATCATACTGAATTTGTGCAAAATCTTTCCAATTTTGTGTCATCAAAATTGTCCATTTTGTCTTTTATAATTAACTTTATCCCATGTTTGGTCAAGAACTCTGCCCTATACTTAGTTGTGAAAGATATCTTCTTGCATTCTCCTGTCATTTCTTTATGATATGACCTTTTATATCTAGATCATATATCTGTAATAGAAGGAGTATGCTTAGATTTTTGCTTCCTACTGAGTTCTACACAGTGTGGAAATTCCCTGCCTGGTTCTAATCCCAAAACATAAAACTTTGGGAATAGGTTTTTGGCCATGAGTACTCAGTGACTGGGCTCATATTGGCTAATACCTAATAGAATTTTATAATTTCGCTGCTGATGAGCCTATAACCTGAAGTATTTTCTCTATATCCCAAATACTTAACTCCTTCAAGATACAGTATCGAGGCCCCTTTTCTCTCTGAAGTTTTGCCTGACAACACTTTTTCCATAACAAATTCTTTTTTTTTGAATTCCTAAAGTGTTTTGGGTCTGTCTTATACAATATGCTACTTAATTATATAAACCATGCACTAAATATTTTATATATATTTAAATCTTATTTAGCCAATCAGATCATAAACTTCTCGAGGACAGTGACTGCAAGTCTTATGTACATTTTTTATATCCCCTATGACTTCTATGCTAGGCAAATAATTGGCGCACAATTCTTAGTTGATCTTTGTGGTGATTTGATAAGTATATGGCATCTTTATTTTTCTCTCAGCTGTCTAGGAGAATTTATTCTTTAAGGGGACTTAAAGAAAGTGTCTGACAGCTGTATTTTTCCATTCCAATGACCTTTTGGCTCAAGGATTTACTTGCTACCTCAGAAATATGTGTGTGTGTATGTATATGTATGTGTGTATGTATGTGTGTGTGAATATACATATACACACACAAAACGCACATTCTCACATGCACATTTCTTTTCCCCTTCCTTGAAGGATCTGTTTATGTTTATGTAATGTATTTCTTTTTTCTGGGAATGTGGAGGTGAGTGTCATCCAGACGGCGAATGCTGGAGCAGAGTTTTCAGCCTCTCTTCCTTCTTTCTGGCACTGTCAACTTGAGTGCTAACATCTAGTAGAAAATTGTTAGAACAGTAAAAAATTTTGAGAATCTTCATTGAATAGTTGAAGAGAATAAGACTGGATCCAAACAGTTATAGCAAAACTGAGCTGAAATTTGAGTCTTATTCACCAAAGCTTGTGAGGATTGCAGCTGGAAGGAAAAGGGCTGCCATACAATTTGGCTGCTGTAAATTCCGGCTCCTGAAGTCTTTGGGTTATCCTGCTGGGCTCTGTGCAGGGCCTGTGTACGTGTGTGGCCTTTGTAAAGTGACAGGTGTGGTCTCTGATGTTGCCCTTAGTGCTTTTGCCCAAGTGGTGTTTCAGAATGAAGATCAATGCCACAATGGAAAAGTGTTCTTTCACTGCCCAAGAGGACTGTGGTCTTTATATTTAAAGGCCTCCCCAAAGCTTTCGGAAAGATGCTGCGTTGATGCTCAGAGCACAGAAATATTGGAATACTTGTTTTCCTGGCAACAAGCAATATTAGCTCATGCATTTCAATTATGTTGTCTCGTTTGGGACTTTTTTGGAGTGTCTGAGGTCTGCTATATTTCTTTTGAAATAAATGGTAGAAAAATTCTTCAGGCTAGGTTTTGTGGAAATATTCCAACTACCAGGGAGTAAAAGCAAAATTGGTTTTATTAGGAGGTATCTCTAGATGATCACCTACCATTATAGCCAAAGAAATTTTACTAGCCTCCAAAAAATTGAGCTCTAAGATTGTATTATGCATGTAGAACACAATTTCTATTCCAAGCTTATGCTTTCTGTATTGTCCTAATTGTTCTTATGTTTCCTAATACCCAATAACATCTTCCCCCAAGAATCCATCTTGGAGATCTTATTCTGTTCTTATCGATCAATAGTTACAGTTGATGGATCTGTCTGAGTTTTCTCTGCATGTTATTTATGGCTTATGTGTCCTGCACAGACATATGCAATCTAATGTTAATTGATGCTGGGAAAACACAAAGTTAGGTGAATCACTGGTGCAGAGGGCATTTAGTTTCATAGGAAAAATGTCTGTGCATATGCACTAAGAAATGTGGCTAATGTTAAGTAGCTGCTGCTAAGGTGAGTTAATGCCTCTGGGGTCAAGCAATAACTCAGCTTTGATTATACTGTATTAGTGACTCTATTGGAAAATGATGTTGCTTAAGCTAGTATGTTACATTCATATGATGATAATGCCTAAGATATTTTTATCCATTTAAACATTTTCTCTGCTCAATTAATTCTTTTAAAGACCATCTTTTAGCTGTCTCTTTTTTCTTTGAACCTCATCCCATGCCCTATGTCACTTAACACAAGATTGCCCATAATATTGTTAAGTATTAACGCCATTATTATTAGTGCTATCCTATACATGCAATGATCTGATCACAAGCCAAGCTGGAGAGAATGATTACCACAAACTATTCACTCATTAAAGCAACAAGCACTGATTAATTCTGCGTGCAGACTATTAGACTAGGTTCTGAGAGCGAAACAAAGTTTATACAAGATAGGGCCTCTCTCTAGTAGCGTCTCGATGGTGCAATGGTTGGAGAACTGCACCTGGAGTCAGGAAGACCTGAGTTCAAATATGGCATCAGGCACTTACTAGCTGTGGCAAATCGCTTACCACTTGGGGTAAGTCGCTTCAGCTCTACCTACCTTAGTTTTGTCCACTGTAAAATGGGGAGAGATGTAATAGCAGCTACCTTCCAGGGTTGATGTGAGGATCAAGGGAGACAGTATTTGTAAAGAGCTTAGCATGGTCCCAGAACATAGCAGGCACTTAATAAATTTCTGTTTCCTTCCCTCCCTTCTTCTGATAGTCTAATAGCAGGATAAACCACAAACACAGAACCATGCAACACAGTACCATATAAAGGGTAGGCACTAAATAAATGATTATTGACCTCAATTGCTTGTTAACTTTGCAAAGTCATATAATGAATACTTTGTTCAGTCACGTCCTACTCTTTATGGCCCCATTTGGGGTTTTCTTGGTAAAGATACTTGAATGGTTTGCCGATTCCTTCTCCAGCTCATTTTACAGATGAGGAAACTGAAGCAAATAGAGTTAAGCGACTTGCCCAGGATCATACAGCTAACAGTCTGAGGCTCTATTTGAACTCAGGAAGATGAGTCTTCTTGACTCCAAGCTTTTCCACTCTATCCGCTGTGCCACTTAGGTACTTGAAGGAATTGCAAATTAAAGCTCCATGTGCAGAGGTTTACGATCCAGGGTGGAAAGAAATCAATTTAACAGTATGATTGTGAAATGTTCACTGTAAACATTTACCCCACTGAAATATACTAATGCTACAAAACAGGGTTTGATGAATTGTTTTGTTGATAGTTGACTTAAGAAAGTGATGCAGAAAATAATGCAGGTTCAATTTAAAAGTGTGCTGAACTTTTGAGAGACCTGGTTGCTAATTATTTTAGCAGCACATGTCTGTAAGTGGAAAGATCATTACTGACAGGAGGAAACAAGGAAGGCTTCATGGAAGCAGAGACATTGAAATGAAGCTTTAAAGAGGGAGAGTATATTCTAGGCATTCTAGGGAATAGTGTGAACACAGGCATGTTAAGAGTGCAAAGCGTAAGTTCTTGGGGTATAGAGAGAGTGAGCAGAGAGGGGTCCCTTCTATCAGAAGTCACCCCCAAATCCCCTGTCTTGCTAGTGCCTTGCATTTCAGAAATTATTTGGCATGCAGTTCACATTTAATTTTTACGTGCATATTGTTTCCCCTTAATAGAATGTCAGCTCTCTGAGAATTGGGATTTTTAGTTTCTCTACACCATACCTAGCATAGTTCCTGGCCCACACAAGTTGTTGAATAAATGCTTGCTGAAAGCATGACCCCAAATAAGAGAAATGAGAAGACACCCCTATCCCATTTCTTTGCAGAATTGGAAGGTCCATTGTTTTGGAACTTTATATTTATTTTCAGATTTTTTTGGATATATTCATCAGTTTTGCTGATTTTTTTTCTTTAAAAACATTATTTGCTAAATAAGATGCCCTTGTGGTAGGTAGGGGGAGGAGAGAGATTCAGGGTGAAATACTGGTGATTAAAAAAAAAGATGTCAATCCAATTTATCTAAAACGTAAATGCTTGATGAATTAAACTGAATTGAAAAGTCAAAAATGATATAAGGATTTTGACCCTGTGAGACTGAGAGAATTGTGAGGTCACAGCCTGAAATGGTCAAAATGGAAGAATAAATAGGCTGAAGGAGAAAGAAAAGAATCCTGGTTAGGAACATGTTGAGTTGAGCATCTTACTGGGACAACCAGCATGAAATATTTTGGTGCAGGAGCTCAGAATACAAGGCATGCCTGTAAATAGGGATTTGGGAGCCATCTGCAAAGCGGTGATTGCTGAATCCGTGGACATAGATAAGATTGTCAATGGAGAAAGTTCAGAGAAAGAGGAAATCCTTGGAGAGATGAAGGAACATCCGCCATAAGGAGTTGGATAAAAGACAAGGAGCAAGCCAGCTAAAGAAACAGAGAAAGAATGTTCAGAGATGTTACAGGAGAACTAGGAGAGCGTGGTTTCTCTGAAGCTTAAGCAGGAAAGATGACCTAACAGGAAGGGTATCAGACATTATGGACGGAGAAAAAGACCATTGAATTTGATGATTAGGAGGTCATTGGCAGTAGCTGGATGGGATCAAGATTGGGAAGAACTTGATATTTGGAGGATGAGGGTGAGGGGTAAATGGGGATAGATGCTGAAGATACGTGAAGAAAAGGGGATTTTTTTTCAAATCTGATTTTTCTGCAAGTTTGATTCTACATTTAGATGGTAAATTTCTGTAGTGTGCCAGTGGCACATAAACTGATACATTCCCTGGTACATCCTTTGGGATGTTTGTCCAGCAGAGAAGGCTATACCCAGAGATATAAACCAACAGTCACAGAATAGGTCATCTATTCTAATCCCCTTCATACCTGAGGAGGGATTCTCCCTCTACCTGCCTAAGTGATGAATCAATTTCTATATAAAGATCTTAATTGGATAGGAAACCATCAAAGCAGCCCATTACTTTTTGGACAGCTCTAATTAGTACCCCTCTCCCAAATATTGAATGGAAATTTGTCTTTCTGTAGCCACTACCTAGTGTTCTGCCCTCTGGGACCAAGCTGAACAGGTCTCTTCCACACAATATCCTTTAAATACTTGAAAACAGCTATTACATCCTATTAAATCTTTTATTCTCCAAATATCTGCAGTTTCTTCAAAAGATTCTCATATGATTTTTGCATCCTATCTAGGATTGATAGGTAACCATCCTTGTTGCTGTCTTCTGTCAATCTGAATCTTAGGAGCCTCCACCATTTGGAGATAGCCTTCCTTTTTAGACTTATCCTATATGATTTCCTTTCTCTCCCTGCATTTCAGGACTAACAGTTGTTTCTTGTATTTAACATTTCATGATGTCACTTGAGCCATCTCCTCTACTCAGGGAATGCTGGTAGTTATTCAACAAATGGCTCCCCTAAATCATGGCTTCCTGGTTCAGTTGTGTCTGACTCTTCATGATTTTTTTCTTTGGAAAGATACTGGAGTGGTTTGCCATTTTCTTCTCCAGCTCATTTAACAATTGAAGGACTAAGGCAAATAGGTTTAAGTGACTTGCCCAGAGTAACACAGCTCGTAAGCGTCTGAGGCCAAATTTGAACTCAAGTCTTCTTGGCTCCAGGCATGGCATTTTATCCACTGTGCCGCCTACCTGCCCTATCTCATAAACATAGGACACATTTTTGAGTTTAATGTACATTATTAACATATTCTCCATCACTTTTTAAAGCTTAGGCAAATCAACAAAATCATGAAAATCAACAAAATAATGAATCAAGTCCTGATTTGTAACATTTGCTTCCAAGGTGTAAATGTTCACACCAAAAAATTAACCATTAACTTCGGATAGCAAGTTTACTAACCGGCTCCAGCATACCACTTCCCTGCGGTATCTTTCATTTTTATCCTTGAATCTTTTTTTCTGCAAGGCTTAGTTAGCCCAGCTCTCCTCTCCCTTCTCCTCCCGTCTCTTCTCTTCTTTCTTTCTTTTCTCTCTCCTATCCCTCTCTCCTCTCCTCCCTCCAACCTCTATGGAGCTTTCCCTGATTTCTCCAGTTGTTCGTGCTTTCTCCCTCATAAATTACCTTGCATTCATTTCTTTCTGTGCTTATAGATCTCAGAAGTATAATGTAAGCTCCCCTTTTTGGTCTTTGTAACCCTGTACCTAGCACAGTAACTCATGCATAATAAAGGCTTTGCATAGTGCCTAGCACACAGTAGGCACTTAATAAATATTTATTGAATTGAGTTGAATGGAATTGACTTGAGCCATCTGTTTTTTTCCTGTCTACATGGTATTACCCAGACCTGATTATAATATCCAAATGTAGTCTGACTGGGGCAGAATCACATGCGTGGTATTGTATTTGTGTGGTATAATCATCAAAAGTCTTGATGAAGTCAGGAGAGACCTGAGTTTAATATCTGCCTCTTACATAGCCTAGTTTGCTCTATGTGACTGACCATAGTCAAGTCACATAAACCTCTCTCTGCCTCACCTGTAAAATAGGGATAATAATACCAGTAGTACTTCAGTTAAGACAATGCATGTAAAATGCTCATATAAATATCAGCTATTTTTAATTTTTAACAATGCAGCCTAAGATCACAGGATTTTGGACATCTTATCTCACTTTTGATTCATTGAATTTGCTGTCACCTAAACCCACATAACTTTTTCAAAAGCCTTTTGTTCTGCAACATTCTATACTTTGACCTTTGAGTTTCGAAACCAAGTAAGGATTTTGCATTTATCCTCATTGTGTTTCATCTTATTAGATTTGTGCACTGTTTTAACCTAAATATCTTTTTGGATGCTGATTCTGTTGTATAATTTGTTGACTATCTCTTCTGGTTTTGTTTCATATGAAAATCTGAACAGACTCTTTATGACTTCATCCAAATGATTGACAAAGCATCACTTAGTCCGTTCCTAAATGACCTATTTGTATTATCATCTAGTTTATGTCTCTGTAACTGCACCACAAGGATATCAGGAAAGCATTTGCCAAGGAATTTGCTATGATTCCAGTGTACTAGGTCTATGGCTTTTACCTGATCAACTAAGCTAGTAACTTTGTCAAAAAAGGGAATTCAGCCTAGTCTAACATGACTTGCTCTTCAGGTAATCATAATGTCTCTTAGAGATGACGGCTTCTCTGCCAAAATGCACATAAGCCATCCTTTTATTTATCTATTTTCCATTGATATCTTTTTGTTTTTACAACTAGTCATTTGCCAATAAAACACACACAAAGAGCTCTCTCTCGTAACAAAGAAAAATAGTTAAGCCTGATCAATAGATGTAGTAGATATATCTGATATTACATACAACGCCCTGAAACTTTAAATCCATGCCTTTCAACAGAAAAGAGGGATTTGTGTTTCATCACCTGTTTTCTTAGGCTAAGTGATTATAATGTTAGGTACTTTTTATGTTTCCAGGTTGACTTAAACTGTTGAACTGCTTTCAATATTTTCATTTCTATCATTGCAAATGGATATGCAGTTCTCCCAGTTCTATTTATTTACTTTGCCTGTGTTCATGTTAGTCTTTCCATATTTCTCCTAATTTCTCATGTTCATTATTTTTTTATGAGACAGTATAATTCATTTTATTCATGTGCCACAGTTTGTTGAGCATCTCTACCCAATTGATGAGTGTCAGTATTCTGAATGATGATTTTCCAGTATTTGGCTGCCAAAAATACG
Organism: Bettongia penicillata ogilbyi; assembly: GCA_023548195.1. Lineage (NCBI taxonomy): Eukaryota > Metazoa > Chordata > Mammalia > Diprotodontia > Potoroidae > Bettongia > Bettongia penicillata. The sequence continues at coordinate 4,723,584 of JAJHZJ010000291.1, forward strand.
GATATAAATATTTTTATACATATAATGCATATAAGCACATTTCACATGCATGAATTATAGATACACATATATAGATATATCTCTCTGTCATGTAGCTATATATGAAATACTTGGGGAAGAGTTAAAAAGAAGCATTAACCAGCTGTGAACTGATGACACCTCTTGGTTTCCCCATTTTCTTTCAACACTCAGTTCAGATTCCACTTTCAGCAAGATGCCTTTGCTGATTTCCTAATGATGGCGCAGGAGAAGAAGGTGAGGCTGGTGACCTTGTCCAGCCCTCCCTCGCTCCAGTCAAAGTCAACTGCAAATCATGTCATTGTCTTGACATTATGGTCCTCTCTGAGAACGAAGGACAAACACAGCAACAACAGTTTCCTGATTCCCTTATAGTTGTTTGTATGTGAGCAAACATCAGAATGTGAACTCCATGTAGTCAGGAGCTATGTTTTTCCTTTCTTTGTGTTGCTTAGTATAGTTCCTGGAACACATTAGGCACTTAATAAATGTTTGTTGACTGACTGGGAGATCCTGGCCTCTCATGAATAGGAGGCAGGCTTCTTTTTCTCATCTTTGGTTTGTTATGTTTCTCATCCCAATTCCCCAGGGAAAAAATATTTAAGGCTTAGGATTTGCCTCATGACAGGGTTTCCTCCTAGGAGCAGGTGAGGAGTAGAAGGGTACTTAATGTATAAATAATATGAATCAGGTATTCAAAAGAAATTCTGAACATAAAACCCTCACAGGAGGGCACTGACAGAAAGACTTCAAACAGAATTCAATAACTGTACTTATAGCCACTGTTACACTCTCCTTAGGTTGATGATACTTAAACCTCAGCAGAACGTAAAGTAGGACTACTAAATAAACATTATTTCATTACATCTCAGCTCTTTATTCCCCCCTCCCCTCAAAATCCATGTCTGCTGGCCAGCCAGGCCAGGGCTTGAGGTCATTCTCTTTTCAATTGTCATTTTCAATGCAGAAATATTCTCTCTTCCCTTCCCCCTCCAACCCTTGCCCCAAGCTGTTCCACCCGATGGATTTAGGACATCTGGATATCTCAAAATCACAGGGTCATCATCATGAAATTGAGGTTCAGTCACCTGCAAAGGGAAAAGCCAAAATTGTAGGTCCAATCATACGCTTTGTTTTTTAGCTTGCGCTCATGGCTGGGTGTATCTGGGTTGAAGAAAAGGTTGGAGCTTTGCTTCCTCCCATGTCTCATGATGAGGCTTGGAAGCTCTTATTAAGAGCTTTGGATGCTCAAGAAACTCTGAGAATGGCCGTTTTCCCAAGTGTGTTCTACCTATGTTACATTACCTGGACTTGTGTGTTTAAGAATGCTGAAACTCAGAAATGACTTAGGCTAATGATGAATTCCAAGGATAACATAAAGGAATTCTTTTAGTTATGCTAGAGGCAAAGTGGAAGATAAAAAAAGAGATAGAAACACTGCTTAGGACAGATGAAATAGGATAAAATGACAGAAAGAATGAAGAACTAGCTACTCAACTTCTCTTTTGCTTCCGTTTTCTCTATCAGGGAGAATGATTTTCTGACTATAGAAGATGGAACAAAAATGATTAACAAGGAATTGAAACAACCAAAAACAACTGAAGAATCTTTAAGGGCATTCAGATAATGACACAACTCTAATGGTACAAAAACTTTGCAGAGTTTCAAAGAAGGAAGTTTCCAAAAGAATGGAAAAGATTCTACCCAATACAAATGACCAGGAAGACATCTCCTGGAGAAAATGGTCTATCAATGATATTTTTGATGAAAATTTAACAGTGGAATAGGCAAACTTACATGGATGATTTTCTACAACAGACCACATCTTTGTAGTCTTTAAACCTTTAGGAAGTTTTGAGAATATAATCTCTTGCCCTGATTGATTTTTTATTGATTTAAAAAATAATTTGAGTGGAATAAAATCAAGCTTTGTGGTCTCCTTAAACAAAGTAAGCATATATTAACATTAAATAAGAGTCTCTAATAAATGTGACTACATAGGCAACTATTTAGGGATTTTCTGAGTATAGACCTCAAGTGTAAAAAATAAAAATAAATAAAACAGAGGTATATGTTTATCTAAAGCATTCACCAGCATCACATGAGATATTCTGCACATAATTCAATCTTTATAGATGGAGAGGTGCTTCACATGACTCACAATCCCAGATACATAGTAAATTTATTGACCCCTGGAATATCTTACTACTTCCTTGATGAAATTCACAGCAGTGCAAGAGATTAATCATGTTTTATCTTTAAATTTATTTATTTTTAGTTTACAACATTCAGTTCCACAAGTTTTTGAGTTCCAAATTTTCTCCCCCTCCCTTCCCTCTTCTCTCCTCCCCAAGATGGCATGCAATCTGATATAGGCTCTACATATACATTCACATTAAACACATTTTCACATTAGTCATGTTGCAAGGAAGAAGTATAACCAATGGGATGAGCCAAGAGAAAGAAGAAACAAAACAAATTAGAGAAACTAGAATGCTTAAATCTGCATTCAGATTCCATAATTCCTTCTCTGGAGATGGATAACATTTTCCATTATGAGTCTTTTGGAGTTGTCTTAAAACCTTGCATTACTGAGAAGAGCCAAGTCTATCAAAGTTAGTCATTGTACAATGTGACTGACACTGTATTCAATGTAGTCCTGGTTCTGCTTCCCTCACTTAGCGTCAGTTCATATGAGTCTTTCCAGGTTTTTCTGAAATTTGCCTGCTTATCATTTCTTACAGCATAATAGTATTCCATTACATTCATATACCACAATTTGTTCAGCCATCCCCAATTGATGGGCATCCCCTCGATTTCCAGTTCTTGGCCACCACAAAGAGAGCTGCTATAAATATTTTGTACATGTGGGACATGTTCCCATTTTTATGATTTCTTTGGGATACAGTCCTAGAAGCAACATTGCTGGGTCAAAGGGTATACACATTTTTGTAGCCCTTTGGGCATAATTCCAAATTGCTCTCCAGAGTGATTGGATTAGCTCACCAGATTGATCATGTTCTTGATCCACAAGATGGACGAAAAATGCATGTTGTCCAGACACATTCAGTGCTTTCTGCCACAGTAGTCTTAACAATATTCTCTTGGTGACACTATGTGTTAGCAAATTATAGAACCCTCAAAATTAAAGTAATTGGAAATACATTGAAAAAATACATGGTGAATTTAACTTACCTGCAACATGTCTTATGATGTGTAGGAAGTGGAATAAGGGCAGCTAGAGGCAGCAATGGATAGAGTGCTGGTCTTGAAGTCAGGAAGACTCATCTTTCTATCTCTCCATTCTTCTCTCCCCTCTCCCCTTTCTGAGATGGTAAGCAATCAGATATAGGTTATACATGTGCAATCATGTAAAACATTTTCATATTAGTTGTTTTGAGCAGTAAGACTTGAATAAAAGAAAAAGAATGAAAGGAAGTGAAAAATAACATGCTTAAGTCTGTATTCAAACAATTACCAATTCTTCTCTAGGAGGTGGTGGGATTTTCTTGAATCATTGTATTGCTGAGAATAGCTAAGTCATTCACAGGTCTTCACTGAACAATATTGCTGTTACTGTGTACAATGTTCACTTCACTTTGCATCAGTTCATTTAAGTCTTTCCAAGTTTTTTTGAAATTGGAAGTGATATTTAGAGACAATAGTTTAACACAATTTCTTCTTTAGCAAAAAATCTCAAGTTTAGCATGCACCTAGCAAGAGTAATAATTAAAATAGAAAATAGTTAATAGAAATAGTTTGTAGAATCTAATAGAAAATCAATATAATGTCAATATAAATGAATGGAAATCAGTTAAAATATTTTGCCCCTTCATTATTCATGAACACAATTGTAGCAGTTCTTCTGCCTCCTCAATTATATCTTCCTTACTCCTTATTTATTTTCATATCATGAATTACAAAATCAACACGAGAACACATTTTGTGATATTTTCCAGAGATACCACAATTGCTAGCTCTGCATATACAGTTTCCTTTCAATAACATCAGGCTCTTTTGCTAGTTCTCTGAGAGTCCAAGGTTACATGAGTTTTGAGGTTAGTGTGTAGGTATAATAGCTCAGTTTTGCTTATTTTATGAATACTTAGCATACTACATATTCTGGATGAGTGCAATTTATATTAAAATTATGCATTTTCTTTTCTCTGTAATGACATAACATCCAGAATTTTGAGGCACACTTTTTGATAGCCATTGCCCTAATAGATCTATGCCTATGATCCTTTAAAATCCCAAGGGTCTGTTAAATGGTTATTGAGTGAATGATACCAAGAAAATTAGATACATCATGTTTTTTTCACTCTCTATGAGCTCTTCTTCCCTGAGTGATCTACAACCCTTTCAAGGCTATGCTTTATTCTACAGAGTATAGGAATAAAAATGGGGGCACTTGAGAGATTCTTTCTTATAGAGTAGCTGCCATGGAACCCAACACATCTCTCAGAAACAGATTGCCCCGAGATTGGTTTCATGTGTCCTGGTCAGATCACCAGGTTCAAGATTTTGCCTTATATCGATTGGCTTTTATAGGATAGTGGTTTGGGAGGAGAGAGGGGAAAAAAAGTATTACTACTTAATTCATGCAATTCTTTTGAAGTATGTCCATCACTCTTCCCCTCCATCTACTACACCTTAGCTCCTCTTTCCTATAATTACATTTTTTTTTTACTTTTATACAGCTGGCTTTACTGCCTATCATTGCAGCATAGTGTAGCAGAAAGTAGATTGGATTTGGGGTCAGAAGACTTGGCTTTGATGCCAGGGTTTGAATGTTAGTTATGTTTACTTCTTGTGTGACCTTGGGCTAATTACTTAAGATCTCTGGATCTTGGCTTTCTCATCTATAAAATGAGGAGGTTGAACAAGTCATTTGAAAGGTTTGAATATCAAATCAGTAGATGCTACAACATTGTGTGCCTAAGAGACAGAAGACTTCACAGGTGACACTGTCTTGCCAGTTGAAGGTGGCTTCTTCGGAAAATAAAGGGGGATATTAGAAGTGAACAGCTAATTGAAAATATGGCATCTGAAAACAGAGCTTGGATTAGAATCTAGAGAAAAGGCAGGCTTGTGGCATTAGATAAAGTACTTCTAACAAAAACCAGTAAATATATGTGTCTAGAGACTTTCAGATTTGATGTAATGGATTCAGTTGTTAATGGAGAGGGAACCAGAAGAAAAGGTGCATGTATACAAAAAGTTGAATATAAAGAGTAACAGGTTCACTGAGGAAGAACAGTGTCAGGGAAAGGATAAATTCTCTAAAAAGTGGAGCATTAATACAACTTTTGTGCCCAAATGTTTATAAATAAGTATGTATATGCATAGTATCAGCAAAAAACCGGGCAAACTAGAGTTCTTAATGCAATTAAATTCGATCTCAGAGGTATCATCAAAAATTGGAATCATGATTGAAATATGGCTATCAAAAGAGAAACTTTATTTAAAATAAACAGGTTAGAACCTGTATTTAAAACATGATTTGAAACATGGTAGCAATAGACTACCAGCCTTGTTGATGAAAGTATTTTGATAACATTTGAAAACATTTTGGTGAAAGTATTTCAATGTAACAGGTTTCATTTGCAATACTAAGTGTTTTATACATTTAAGAACATGATCTGAGAATTAGTCCAGATATGTCATCAGATTGCCAGAGGGATCCAGAACACAAAAAAGGGTTATTAACTCCTATGTAAAAATGAGAAATGTGTCCTAGGACTTTGAGGCTTATGATCACCACTTAAATATGATTTTAGGAGGGCAACTACAGAAATTAATGAAAATCAACCAAATGGAATATTTCAATGTTGTTTATCTGATATGATATTTTGTATTACATAAAATGTTTTGTATTTGTAGCACCTCCACTGAAAGTTGGCTAAAACCAAGATTGTATCCTGTATAGTAAAATGGAGAGTCTAGATAATAACTTCTATGAGAAAAGATAATATTAAAGGAGGAACCTGGAATACTTTTTGCTATTAAGATATAGGCAAGGATTTCCATGCCCATAAAATGGGTTTGTTTCCAGACAAGTTCCCAAACTAACTGACATGGCACTCATTTTTATGTTTCCTATATCAGATCTACAAATGAATGCAAGCCTCACAATACAGCAATCATTTCCAGTGATTTAGTTTACTCTCATTTGTCTTATAAGCAATTGTATTTTAAAAATTAAATTTAAAAATGGACAGTTTAGATATGAAAGGAAATAGAGTCTGCTTATATATCAAGGAGACCTTTTTTTCCTCAAAAGAAAATCCATGGATCAAAGGTAGTCAACATATAAGCCTTTATAAGACTTAGTAGAGGAAGAAAGAGAAGCCATACTGTGCTGAGATTATTGCTACTGGCTGAACTAGCCAAAAGAAAGAAATGATAATAATTTTAGAAAGCCTTACAAACCCAGCATAGAGTCATAATAGAGCGGTCACAGAGGCTTCAACTATCCAGACACATGCTCATTGTCTCTCTCTCTGCTAAAAACAGAGCACCTAATACATTTTTCATTTGCCTTAATGATAATTTCATTCTTCAAAAAGTGAAGGAAGAAACCTAATTTGGTCAAGTAAAGAAGAATTGGTTACTAAATTCAAAATGATGGGATTCTGGGAGGAAGGAGTCATTCCACTTTAGACTTCATGATGGATAAGAGAGGAGAATTAAGCATAATTGGGTATGCATCCCTGATTTTCAGAAAGCAAATCTCAAAGAATTCAGAAAAGGAATAGATGGGATCCCATGGTTTAAAATTTTATAGGAAAATACAGACCAAGAGAAATGGGATGGTCTGAGGAATGAAATTCCTATGATCCAAACATATAAAATTTCAACAAGGAAGAGAAATGTTTAAGAAAAACAACACAGGTAAATAAGAAGCTCTTCAACCAACCTAAATTTTAAAATGACATGTACGGAAGCTCTACAGCAAGGGAAGGGTAACTCAGGATAAATATAAAAGAGTAGCACCATCCTGTTCTCAGGGATGCTAATGCTTAGAATGACCTGGGGCTGGTGATGGATGCTAAGGGCAACAGCATAGAGGTTTGAGAGCAATCTTGAGAGCTAGGGAGAGACCAAAGAAAGAATGAGGCTATTGCTTGATGTGGGGGTGTTAACGATAATGGGTGACAGAAGGAAGGCAGAGCTATTATACTTACTTGGCTTCTGGTTTTCCTACCAAGGAGAGCAGTCTTCAGACTAGGAAAGAGAGAATAAAAACATTTAATGCAGAGTTAAAATCCAAGATAAAGTGATGAGATAGTAAGAGGGCATATAACTCTTTCTATTAAGTTCAAGTTCCTAGGTTCCTAATGATCTGTCTCCTAGGATACTGCAAAAAATGGATAGATGTGATTTTTGAGCTGCTATTGATAGTAATAAAATCATTTCAACATTCTACATTTAAACCATGTGGAATGAGAGAGGTGTAATAGGCAAATATTTCAGGTTTTTAAAAAAAGAGATAAAGGTAGAATTTTCAAACTATAAACTAGTGGGCTTCAATTCCTGGTAAAAATCAAGAACAAAATTAAAGGAATAACTTGCATTTGCACAAACAAAATCAATGCGGATAGAATAAAAGAAGAAATGAGTGGGAAGAAAATTTTTTTCCTTCAAATATTTCTGATGAAATCCTGATCTCCATGGTATATGGGACATTATTATAAGTACATGAAAATAAGAACAATGTACCAATAATTAAGAGGTCAAGGAATATGAAGAGCTTACAAAAGAATTGCAAACTCTTAACAGCTATATGAAAATGCTCCAGATAATCAGTAATAAGAGCAGTACAGGTTAAAACAACTGAGGTTTTACCTAGCAGCAATCAAGTTGGAAAAGAAGATAACAGAGAAAAATAACCAATTTTAAAGTAATTGTGGGAAAATAAACATGCTAGTGCACTATTGGAGGAGCTATGATTTGGTTCAGTCTCTGGAAATCTATTTGGAATTATGGGAGAAAAATCATTACAGTTGTCATACTCTTTGGCCAAGTCATCACAGCTGGTCATGTATCTCTAGGTATTCAAATACAGACAGAAAGATCCCATATATGTAGTATGTACATACATATCTAACTATATAATAGATATGGGATTTTTTGGATTTAATTTTTTTATTTTTTAAGTTTAATACTGTGCTCATAATTAAACCTAAGGTAAGTGTTCTAAGTATCCTTATTTTATACACATGAGATTAGAGGACCAAGGATGAAGTATGTAATCCACCTCCTGATGGAGGGGTAGTAGACTTAGGGTTCACGATGGGACATACATATTCCACTTCCTTCCGCCATGCCATGCTACTTCTTGCTTCAGCTGTTTCTTACCAGTGTTCCTCTGTCTTGCCAATCATGACTGATTTCCTTTCCAATGACTGTGCTTCAGAATGTAAGATGTCTTGTTCCACCTATTTCCCTGTAGTAGTGCCAATTTGTGATACCTATCTAGTTCTCATCAGCAGCTACTTCTTTTAGCAACCTGACCAGCTCTAACCAATCCTCTGACTGTTTCCTGTCACCCACAGATAGACATGGACTAACCTTGACCAACTACCATCTACTCATACCCTGCTCAGAGGGTTTTTTTCATCTCTTGGGAATACTAAGAAAAGACAGGTTTTCTGTATTCCAATCCCTAGGTTCTGACCCAGAGGTAAGTATATATGATTACACTAATGACCAGTTAAAGGAGCAATGCTTAGGGCATTGCAGGGGTGGAGGGCTTTGTTTTACGTGGTCTTATATAGGCAATGTAGCTGTCAAGTCACCTAGAGACAGCATTTCATAATAACCTTTCCTAGCTGGATAGTTAAGGAGGGCAAGGCCATAGTTCTAGCATAATCAAATCATATATCCTTGATTTCCTAAGGTTATTTAAGTTTCATTAACCTTATTTTGTAGACTATAGCTTATTTATGGTCCAAAGTGTAGCCTTGGTTGATCTCTGAATAGCTAATTTATATATGTAATAGCTTTTTTTGGTGTTAGTAGTCTTATCTATGCAAATAAAGAATGATATAATAATAATAGATTATGTTTACATAGCACTTTAAGTTTCGTGAAGTGCTTTATAGATATCATTTGATCCTGACAACAACCTTTTGGAGGTGTTATTATTCCCAATTTTATAGATGAGGAAACTGGGATTGAGAAATTAAATGACTTGCTTAGGGTCACATAATTAGTAAATTTTTAAGGTGGGATTTGAACTGAGCTCTTCATGACTAGATCTGGCAAGGTGTTCTTACCCATTGTGCATGCCACCTAACTGCCTCAGTGGTGGGTCGTGAACTAAGATATGGAATTTGGGGGAACAGAGAAATTAAGAAACCTGCTCTCACTCTCCATTATTCTATATTAGCAGAAGGTGGATCTGAATGAATTCCATATGAAAAAGGTAGAGAATTGTATCAGTATGCAACCTAACATACATGGAGGGGTTGCTATCACAGGTTCTTAGATCTGCATTCTTAAGAGGAAAGGTAACTTTTGAGGGGTTAACAATAACTTTAATCAAGCAAATGTATCATTCCTTTAACTAAGCACATATATCATTCACCTAATTCAGGGGAGTCAGCACCCTGAACTTCAAAGAAAATATAGAGAAATTAAAAGTCAACAGACATGGCTTTCTCTGCCTGACTGTAATTCAACAGACAAGTACAGCTGTTTGACCATAGTTACCAGACAGCGAGGCACTAACATCTGGGTTCTCAAAGCTTGGGGGGGCGGGCTGCTTTAAGCAGCTTCCTGGAGTCCTCATCTGGCCAAACACTTCTAGTCAGTAAACCCCAAAATAAAACCCGAATCTCAGAGTCTTTATACACTTTTTGGAGCTAGTGGGTATCACATTCCCTGAGAACCAGTGCCTCATTAATAAAAGGCTTGGACCTTCTTACAAATCTTCCCAGGTCAGACAATGGGTTGAAAAGATTCTTCTTAGTCACATTCAAATAGAGGAATTATACTTTTGGATTATACTAAAACAAAAACAGCAAAAGATCCCATTTTGCAATACCATGTAAGAATTTACTTCCTCAGAATGTATGGAAGTAGACAGGGTAATTGTGGAAAGGCCATGTTTCTTCTCACTCTTATGTGACTGTTTTCTCTGTTTTTGTGGGTAGTTTTGGTTGATATTGTAGGGGTCACATCTCTGACTCTATTTCTCCTAGGAGACTGGCATCATGGTAGTATCACCAGTCTTTTTTATCTAGAAATGCAGAAGTGGTTGATGAAGAGACCTGGGTTAACATCATCCACAAAAGGGAATCTGCCAGCAATGAAAAAGTGCCCATAGACTTGCCTATCTGGTGCCTAAGACCTCTGGTATATTGCATTTCTAGAGGCTGACAAATTTCTGGTTCCCTCTTGGCAATGTCAGGTAGCTGTGCACAATAAGGTTTCTTTCATTTTATTATTCTTCACATTTCTGTTGTTATAGTTATTGATGAATTAAATTCAGATCAATTCAGTTATGGCAGCTAGTATTAGGCATTGGAATGCCAATCTGTTCTGACCTTTCCCTCCCTCCCTCTCTCCTTCTTTCCCTCTTTCCCTCCCTCCCTCTTTCCCTCCTTCCTTCCTTTGCTTTCCCTTCTCTTCTCTTTCCCTCTTTCTCTCTTTCTGTCTCTCTCTCATGCTAATCAGTATGAAACTATGACCTACTCCATCTCTGCTCTTATGTTGGTAGTCACTTACTCAAGGGATCCAGCCTCACTCTTTGTTAATAACAGGGATTACAGGTGTGCATCACCACTGTTAGCCCTATCAATGACTTAAAAAGACAGACTGTTGAACTGAGATTCAGCGCTCCCTTCCCCCTTCTCTGTCCTTTTTCTGATAAGATAAACTCTTGGACATTGGGATTGTCTCCAAAAGAAAAAAGAGGAAAGAATGAAAGGCAACTGATAAAATATCATAATTGCAAGTTAAATAAATATTATTTAGTTATGATGAAATCTCAGGAAATTTTTTCTTACACTTAGCTTAATGATTCATGCTTTGAGCATTTAGGAAGAAAACACATAAATCTAAGATGATACTATCATTACCATCATCATTACTGTGTTACTCTCCCATGGTATATTTCCTCTGCCAAATAGTTATAGGAATTTATCATTTTTGCAAATGGAATTATATCACTCAGGATTCCCTATGCTTGAATACTTTCATTTTTTTGTCCTCTTCATTTCTTCCTTATATGGCATAGTTATTTTATCATTACTTAAAGAAATGAATTATCTTAACTCTTCATTTTCAGGCTGTTGCTTTTTCCTGCATGCCATTTGACAAAATCTTTCTATTATACTGATAGTAAATACCGGTCTATAGTGACAATAGAATTGGCTTCTTTCTCCTCTTTTATCATAATTCAAATACAATAGGATAAGAAATCTTATAATTTCTGTCTCTACATCTCTCCCATCCATCCCCATTCTCCACTGACATAGGTCAGGCCCTCATTACCTCTTGCCTAGACTTTTGCAATAGCTTCCCAATTGATCTCCTTTCCTCAAGCATCTCCCAACTCTAATCCATCCTCCATGAAGGTCTGATCATATCACTCCTCTAGTCAATCAACTCTACTGGCTGGGTATTACATCTAGGTTGAAATAAAACTCCTCTGTTTGGCATTTAAAGCCTATCAGAACACCTTTAATCTACCCTTCCTGGATTATTAGTCCCATCTATACATACACTGAGAGTTTAAGTAATTTTCCTAATGAGGAAATATGATCATTTCATTTCTCTATTTCAATAAACTCCAATATCTGCAGTTTAAAGTTACAACTTAACTGTAACCTACTTTTGTGAGCTTCTTGCACTTTTTTTCTCCTAAACGAGTACTCTGCCAAACTGACCTTCTTGCTGTAACAAGGCAGTTAGGTAGCATAGTGGAGACGCTCCAGGTGGCACCTGGAGACAAGAAGATCTGAGTTCAAATGTGACACTTTACTAGCTGTGTGACCCATGGGCAAGTTACCTAACCTCTGCCTGCCTTAGTTTCCTCAGCTGCAAAATGGGGACAAAAATAGAACCTATCAGAGTTGTGAGAATCAAATGAGATAGTATTTATAAGATGCTTAGCATAGTGCTTTATTTCCTTCCCCCTCTCATATATGGCACTCCATCTTTTGACTTTATGCTAGTATGTCTTTCATATGTGGAATGTATACCTTCTTCATCTTGGTCTCAGATCCCTGATTTCTTTTGAGGCTCACCTGAGGTGTATTCCCCTGTAGATGAAGGTGATTCTCCCCCTCCCCCATACTACTGCCTCCTGCTCAAATCATATTATATCTCTTTTGTCCATCCATCCATCCATCCATCCATCCATCCATCCATCCATCCATCCATCCATAAACATGCACATATGTACACATAATATATTTGAAAATATACAAACAGTGCACACATATGTCTCCTCTGGGTAGATGGCAAGTATTTTGAAATCTACCATTTCACTTTGCCTTTGTGTGCTAGTACCTAGCACAGGTGCTTAATAAATGTTTGTGTGACTTATTCATTATTAATGAATATATGTCTACTAGATTGTCTACTGTTAGTCAAAGTTCAGTTATATGCTCCTGCTTCTAGGGTCTATATTTGGAATTATTTTCTAGCAATTGTGAATTTTTTAGTTGAGTTTTAATAAATGTTTTATTAATATTTTCTGTTTTTACATCACATTTCTTTCTTTTTTTGTGTGTGCTGTACCACACCCAGAATGCCTTCTCTTATAACAAAGATAAGAACAAAAATAGTTCAGCAAAGCCAACCAAAATATTGACTACCTTTCACAGCATATACAACATTCTTTACTCATATTTCCCCACCACTGTGGTAAAAGTAATGAGGTGCATTTTCTTATCTCTTCTCCAGGACTAAGATGGGTTATTTTAAAAAGACGAAGCATTCAGTTTCATTTGATTGTTCTTCACATTTCCGTTGCTATAGTCATTATGCACATGTTTTTCTGCTTCTGCTCATGTCCTTCTGCATTAGTCCTATGTCTTCCTACATTTTCTGAAGTCTTCATATTTGCGATTTTTAAATAGTACATTAACATCCTATTACATCCATGTTCCACAATTTGTTTAGCTGTTCTCCAATCAATGAGCACCCATTCACAAGTGGGTTTTTGATTTTTATATCCCTTCACCAAATCATTAAGGAAAATGGAGAATGTTATTCGTAATTCTAGGAATGACCCAGCAATGGAGCACAGCATGACTCCCATTGATCCATTAATCCTTATTCTGTACTCCAGACATTTCTTGAAGAAACAATTTACTTTTCTTTTTACCAAAGTTTCCTCAGATCTTCAAGTCTCAGCTGGTTCAATTGGTAGCCTGTTAAGTGAGGAAGCACATATTAAACTTCTATAATAAATAAAATTTCCATGTTATCATCATTATTTTCTTATTTGTTAGATTTTCAGAATGTATGAGATGCTACAAAAAACATGGAAGATAGAATTAGTTTTAAATTAGAATAGAACTCAATTCTGGCCCCACATCTGTGAGGGAGTAGGTAGAAAAGAGTATTTTAAAACTATAGAATTAAACCGCTCCTGTTGGTTTTACATGAAAGGGAGATGAAGTTTCCCCTCCAAACTGTTTTTTCCTCTCACCTCTTTGCATTCCTTCCCCATTGTGTAGAAGTACCATTCAGGAATTTTTGTTGAAGATAGCAGCTGGAGTGGCAACACAGAAATGCTTCTACATATATTTTTAATAATAATATAAGGAGTATGTGGTGTATGGATGCTGTTTTGTTTTTGTCTATGTAGGTTATGTGTGCCCACATGGATCTGTCTAGATGTGGTTCACAGGGAGGCAAGAAATATATTTCTAACATCTTTTCCTTCTACCATTCTCCAACGGAGAATTTGATTCCTGCTAGGAAGGAAAAAAAAAAAAAAAGGTTGGGGCCAGAGGTTGGCCACACTGCTTTCCTTCAAGAGGGGCTACAGAACTAAACTTATATCTACACACTCCCTTAAATACTATTACTCTAATGAATAGAGAAATAATTTTTGGATTTCAGCTACACTCTTGATCACTATACTTTATTTTATTTATTTATTTTTATTTAAATTTATTTATTTAAGTTTTCAACATTCACTTCCACAAAATTTTGGGTTCCAAATTTTCTCCCCATTTCTCCCCTCCCTCCACCCCAAAACGCTGAGCATTCTAATTGCCCCTATCACCAATCTGCCCTCCCTTCCCTTATCCCCATCTTCTCTTTTGTCCTGTAGGGCAAGATAACTTCCTATATCCCATTACCTGTATTTCTTATTTCCTAGTAGCAAGAACAATACTCAACAGTTGTTCCTAAAACCTTGAGTTCTAACTTCTCTTCAGCCCTCCTTCCCCACCCATTCTCTTTGGGAAGGCAAGCAATTCAATATAGGCCATATCTGTGTAGTTTTGCAAATGATTTCCATAAAAGTTGTGTTGTGTAAGACTAACTATATTCCCTCTATCCTATCCTGCCCGCCATTGCTTTTATTCTCTCTTTAGATTCTGTCCCTCCCCAAGAGTATGGACTTCAAATTGCCCCTCCTCTCACTGCCCTCCCTTCCATCATCCCTCCCACCCTGCTTATCCCCTTCTCCCTCACTTACCTGTATTGTAAGATAGGTTTTCATACCAAAATGAGTGTGCATTTTATTCCTTCTTTTAGTCTAATGTTATGAGAGTAAACTTCATGTTTTTTTCTCTCATCTCCCCTCTTTTTCCTTCCTCTGAAAAGTCTTTTACTTGCCTCTTTTATGAGAGATAATTTGCCCCATACCATTTCTCCTTTTCTCCTCCCAATATATTTCTCTCTCACCACTTAATTTCATTTTTTAAAGATATAATCCCATACTATTCAATTCACCCTGTGCTCTCTGTCTCACTCTGTGTGTGTGTGTGTGTGTGTGTGTGTGTGTGTGTGTGTGTGTATGTAATCCCACCAACTACCCAGATGCTGAAAAAAGTTTCAGGAGTTACAAATATTGTCTTTCCATGTAGGAATATAAATAGTTCAACTTTAGTAAGTCCCTTATGATTTCTCTTTGCTGTTTACCTTTTCATGCTTCTCTTGATTCTTGTGTTTGAAGGTAAAATTTTCTTTTCAGTTCTGATCTTTTCATCAAGAATGCCTGAAAGTCCTTTATTTCATTGAAAGACCATATTTTCCCCTGAAGTATTATACTCAGTTTTGCTGGGTAGGTGATTCTTGATTTGAGTCCTAGTTCCTTTGACTTCTGGAATATCATATTCCACATCTTTCAATCTCTTATTGTAGAAGCTGCTAAATCTTGTGTTATCCTGATTGTATTTCCACAATACTTGAATTGTTTCTTTCTAGCTGCTTGCAATATTTTCTCCTTGACCTGGGAATTCTGGAATTTGGCCACAATGTTCCTAGGAGTTTCTCTTTTTTGGATCTCTTTCAGGAGGTGATCAGTGGATTCTTTCAATATTTATTTTGCCCCCTGGTTCTAGAATATCAGGGCAGTTTTCCTTGATAATTTCTTGAAAGATGATGTCTAGGCTTGTTTTTGATCATGGCTTTCAGTTAATCCCATAAATTTTAAATTGTCTCTCCTGGATCTATTTTCCTAGTCAGTTGTTTTTCCAATGAGATCTTTCACATCATCTTCCATATTTTCCTTCTTTTGGTTTTGTTTTATGATTTCTTGGTTTCTCAGAAAGTCATTAGCCTCCATCTGTTCCATTCTAATTTTGAGAGAACTATTTTCTTCAGTGAGCTTTTGAACCTCTTTTTCCATTTGGCTAATTCTGCTTTTGAAAGCATTCTTCTCCTCATTGGCTTTCTGAACCTCTTTTGCCAATTGAGTTAGCCTATTTTTCAAGGTGTTATTTTCTTCAGCATTTTTTTGGGGTCTCCTTTAGCAAGGTATTGATCCACTTTTCTTACTTTTCTTGCATGTCTCTTATTTCCCTTCCCAGTTTTTACTCCACCTCTCTTACTTGATTTTCAAAATCCTTTTTGAGCTCTTCCATGGCCTGAGACCACTGAATATTGATTTTGGTTGTTTGGAATACAGAAGCCTTGACTTTTATGTCTTTCCTTGATGATTGTTCTTCCTCATGTTAAAGGATGGGAGAAGATATCTGTTCACCAAGAAGGTAACCTTCTATAGTCTTATTTTTTTTCCCCTTTTTTGGGCATTTTCCCAACCAGTTACTTGACTTTTGGGTCCTTTGTCAAGAGTAGAGTATACTCTGGGAATCTGTAAGATCTCAGTTCCTCCAAAGTGGCACAATGAAGCACGTACATTGGTCTGGGAGCAGTAAGGGATTTTTGTGCCCAAAATCTTAGCAGTTTCCTCTCCACAGCCACCAACTGGCCTCCAGTTCTGCCAAGCCAGCACTGGGGGTTGGGGGGTGTTGGGGTGGGATTCAGTCAAGCTCTGGGGGCAGGGCTGCCATTCAGTGCGAGAAGACCAGCTCCCTCAGGGCCTCTACACAGGGCCATGGTAATAATTAGCTCCTCAGTGCTCCCAGGGGTTTTTATGATTCAATAATGGATGCAGGCTGCTATAGGGACTGAGGTAGGAACCACCATAGCTAGCCTGATATAGCCTCTGTGGCCCACAGCCTGAGGCTGGACCTACAGGAAGGCCCTTCTCCCTTCCTGGCCAGCTGAAAAAACTCCATCACTGACTTTTGGTGCCTGTGGGTTGAGGGATCTGTGAACCTGCTGCTACTGGAACTGGGGATTCTGCAACTGGAGATTCCACCCCTGAGAGCTGTTTGGGAGCTGTGCAGCCAAGGCTGACCTGGGCTCTACTCCATGTCTGGTACATCAGACATTTCCCATGGGCCTTTCAGGCCACCCTGGGCTGGAAATCTCCTCCACTTGGTTGTTCTCCACTTCTGCTGCTCCAAAATTTGTTGAGAGTCCCTCTCTACAGGTATTTTATGAGCTGAGGGGGAAACCCTGTGTAAGTGTGTCTTTCTACTCTGCCATCTTGGCTCTGCCTGATCACTATACTTTAATAGGGAAGAAATATCCCAAACTAAATCTTTGAGGCTTGACTCTCTTTCCATCAAATGCCAGTTCCAGAATGAACACACATAGTAAACAGCAAATAAACCCATTTATTCAAGTATATAACAAACCAGAAATCAGAAAAATTTCATATAGCAGACAACACAGAATGAAGGACTTCTCCCCTTGGGAGAAAGATAACCCAGCTCAAATAGGAAAGAGAAGGAGTCCCAGAACTCATCAAAAGGGAATTTCCCTAAAGTCTCTAGTGTAGCAAGCTGGGGCTGGGGACATGACAGAGATTGTCAACTTCTGTGTATGCCAGCTTCTTCCAGAGTCTTTCTCTCTTGAGACACTTGAGAGGTTGGAATGGTGTATTATTTTCTCTCAATACTGGAAGACAGAAGAGTATGTATCTCTTTTCTTTAGCTTTCACCAACCCTCCCTACCCTTCATGCTCTCTACCAGTGAGGAGAGAGTTCCATTCAATTGGTCTTCTGAACCAACAGTTAAGATGTCCTGCTGCTGCTGCTGCTGGTTGTTGTTGTAGTACAGTGGAAAAAAGGAGAGACTTGGAGTTAAGAAGAGCTGAGTTTTAATCTTAGCTCCGATGCATTTTAGGTATGTGGTCATGGGCAAGTCTCACTTAATCTGCCTCAGCTTCCTCCTCTGTAAAATGAGGATGATAATAGCACCTACCTGACAGGATTGTTGTGAGGTTCAAATGAGTTCAGACATATAAAATGCTTTGCAAGCCTTAAAGCTCTATATAAATGCAAGTTACTATTATCATAAACATTTTTGTAAGAAAAGTTTTATTAATTAAAATGTATTGAAACAAGTTAAGCTAATTTATGCTATTTCTTTTACCATGATGGGGAAAAAAAACCCTATGGAACATTCCATTAACAACATAAAGTAGTAGATTAGATATAAGAATGACTGGATGAAAATTGATATAATTATTTTTTTAATTAAGGATTCCTTCATTAAAATAGGAAGGAAGGCTGTTGGATAGTGGGGGGGGAGGCGTGGGATTAGATTGCTAGGACTGTGAAAGAGAATTGTTAAATATATGTTTAATAGCAATTATCTGGTATACAGAAGTGGCTGTTAACTTCTTCCTTTAATGGGATATACTAATTTTTTTTTTCCTAAGGCTTATTATGTCAAGTTGTGTTTTTGTAATGGTTTTTTGAATGTTGAATTTCTTTACATAATTTCCACAAGTGAGTTATTCTTCCTATCTGTGTGGTCCTGTACATTTGATCTCATAAATATAATATAATGTATTTGCTTGAAATAAAATGTGGTAAATCTGATAAGAAGGCAATCCTGTTATAGGTTTGTCACAGGAGGAGATTTTTGCCTTCTTTTGATTTTGTCCTATGTGAATATTCAGAAATATAGAAACAATAGCAATTAATGACAGATGGCAATTTAATAAAATTGACATTTTAATAGTCTTTTCCATAGTTCTAGTTTAAAACTATTTTTCTCATGGATGAAATAAAGTAAAAAGGAAGTGAAGTCTAACAGAAAGAACCCTTCATTTAAAGTCAGGGGAGAATTGGGATGAAATTCCACTCTAGACACCTTAGACACACAATGTTTCTAAGCCTCAGTTTCCTCATCTGTAAAATGTTATATAGTGGTATTATATAGGCTTTGCAAACCTTAACATATTATACAAATGTGGGTTACCATTGTGGTTACTCTTCCTATAATGATTTGTATTAGAATCTGGAGATATAATTTAATTGGATGTTATTTTTCCCTAAAATCTGTAAGCTTTCTTTTCTATATGAGAATTTGTACCATCCTACCTTCTTTCCAAAATTTGCCCTTCTCCAATCAAAATATAACTCTCCCATTCTCCCCTTTCTTCCAAAGATCATGGGAAGGTGTTCAGTAATCAAAGCTGACAATTGTTTTTCTCTCTGGATACTCTTCATCAAGGCCAGGTTACTTGAACTCATCAAGGCAGCTAAGCGCTCACCTGCTGGGTATCAACTTCCTCTTAGCCATATTTGTTTGTCTTTTATTGTGCAAATATTATTCTTTTCTAGTAAGAAAACCAGAAGCAAAATGAGAGTTGAGCAGTTCCTTTTTCTATTGCTCATTCTTATCATTCTGTTGAGCAAAGTGGTAATTTTATCCTTTTTTTGAGCCTTCTCTTTCCACCACAGTAGCTAAACAAACCCTTTAAAAATTAGATTTGACTTTTCTTGCTAGACACAGCACATTCTGGGCTTTAGAACTCCTGACACGATTCTTACAAGACTTGCCATGCTTTTGTATTCATCCTATTATCAGCCCTTGCTTCCTTCTTTATTGAAAGGTTGTTGAATTCCCTGTACAGCTATACAATTCCCCCTTTTCTTCCTTATTAGAAGCATTTTCACAAGAGTTTCCCATACGTATTAGGCTGAATTCCTCTATGGAATTTTGACCATGGGAACCTATCTTCCAATTTTTTTTTCAGGAACCCTTTTAAAATTGGCCCTCCCCAAATCTACATGCATGTTACCCTATTCCTGATTTTTATCTCATAAGATGGAGTGGTCACTTCTTTCCAGGTTCCTATAATTTCTGTACTAACAGTCCCTCCTTGTTCTTGACACTCAGATACAGAATAGAAGTTTCTTTTGGTGGTTCCTGTACTTTTCGGTGGCTAGGGGAGAAGGACTGAACCTGAGATTTGGAGGCAACTCTCTACTAGTGAAAGGTAATTTCTTGTCTAACAGTATATGCTTAGAGAATTCTTTAGAGCAATAAGAGGTTAAGTGGTTTCCCTAGGATCACATAGCATTTGTGCCAGAGGGGAGATGTGAACTCAGGTCTCCAACTCTGTATTGACTACCCCATGCCGCTACTCAAGGCCCAGAGAACAGCTGTGAAGCCCGGGAGTGGAGGAGTGGTGGAGGGAGAAAGAGGAGATTATCTGTCACCTTAAGTATACTCTCTGTGCCTTTGTGAGGAAACTCACAAGGGCTAAATTATTCTTAGATAAGCTGTGAGTAGGTCAGGGTTTTGTGTGCCACCAGAGCATTTGTTTATCTGTGTTTTATTGAAAATCAGCACCCTTTTCAGATGTGTATAAATATATGTATTTATGAAATATAAAGATATAATATATATTTAAATATAAATACAAACACAATAAATATATAAAATATAAAATGTAAAGTTATATGTATATATTTTAATGCATATACATGTATATATATGTATATACATATATATATAATTTTTGGTTTTGACCTGTGATTTTATCAGTTTTGCCAATATGCTCTTTTTTCTTATTCCTTCTGTTGATGAAAATTGGTAGCTTGTTTGGAATCAGAGGTGAGGGGGACCCTGAGAGGTTAAGAGATTTGCCATGGTCACATAGCTAGAATGTGTCAGAAGTAGGACTTCATGTAAACTTTCTTGACTCCAAGGTTGACCCTCTGTTTACTATGTCATTATGCTTCTGGGGAAATCAACAAACAGATATTATTGGACTATTTCATTAGAACAGGGTCCTAAAAGTTATTTTATTAGAAGGATGACACAAGTTCTAAAAAGAAAAAAAAATGCATACATACAATACCCATGTCCTGTAAATTGTAGGTATTGTTTTTACCAATGGATATTTTAATATATATTTTATATAATATATATTTTTATATATTCTATAATATCAAGGGAGAGTATATATATCAAAATACCACTTGAATATAAATTCTGCTTAAAGAAAAATCTTTTTAGAAATTGTTTACTGGTTTTAAAAATCTTCCTCCCCACCCCCAGATGAATTGGGTCTATGTCTGCAGGTATTGGATGTATAGGTTAGGATCTATCAGGAGGGGCATTGACCATGAGTAGAATGGTTACCTGAAAAAATACACTAACTTTCACTTCTCACTGCTACTGTCACATTTCCTTATCAAGTCTCTCCATTTCTCAGGTTTAAAACCAGCAGTCTGGGTAGGGATATCTTAGAAGTTTTATATATATATATATAATACGTATATATATATATATATATATATATATATATATATATATATATATATATTGAAGAAACTATATCAATAATTGGTTTTCCCACTCCCATTGTCCAATACTCAATCTGAGATGAGTATAATATCCTCTTCCTTTTTCATTAATTGTCTGCCCCTCTCTCATTCTCAGATCACACGCATTGGTTTGGACACAAATAATTTGAAATGGTCATACATGCTAATTGTAATTCATAATAGCGTAGGGACGTAAATAAGCATTTTAAGAAATAAGCTTCCACTAGCCATTACAGCTATAGTAGGGGCTGAACTTCAACTTGTTCTATGGTTTGGAAGGGAAGCAGAAATTTTAAGATTGAAAAGGTAAAGGAGAGCTAGGGGTTTAAAAAAAAAAACCCAGCAAAAAACCCAAACCCCAAACCCCTGGATAACACTTCATTACTCCAGTAAAGTAGGGAGAAGCTGGGTGTAGTAAATTGGATTCTGCTCTCACCAACCCTGGTCTGATGGCCCTTTCGATTGAATTTCCTCTAGTCTCCCTGCATGCCCTGCTGTACCAAAGGGTCTTAACTCTTGCCTGCCTTTCCTTCTTTATGTCATTGGAACAGTGCTTCGTCCCCTTGCCCCACCCTTCTTGGGAAGGAAAAGCAGGGAGGGCCAACGCAGTTTGAACTGAAGGTGTTGGGGACACTAATCTCTCTATATCTCCATATTGTCTCTCCCTGTCTTGGCTGCTTGGAAGAAGAAGTTCCTGCCAGGCCCAAAGCCCCCAGAAACTTATATAGAGCTTAGTTTAAGCCTTCAAAAAATGACGTCAATTAGAAATGAGTTGAAATATCAGGAGTTTAAGAACAATTCAATCAATAGATTCATAGGATCATAGACTCAGAGATTCTGAACTAGAAGGGATCTTAGATGCCATCCAGTCTCTGGTAGAAGCAACAGTTTACCCCTACCCCTTTGCAAGTGAGGCTGTTTTTTCCTCAAAAGCTGTTGAAAGCATCCTTGAGACTTGATTGGCTCAGGGACCAAAAGCTGACTTTCTGGTTGCCTGTGTATGAAGAAACCAGAAAGTTCTCCAGATGCCCTCTATTATGCTTGGCATGGTTGAAATGATGAACATCTCAGGTAAGGGAGCTCTGTTCAACGGTATCAACTCAAGACATCTTCAATGCTTATTATCCTTGTGGAATAGCCTTTTCCTGCTATAGCTAAGTTAATCTCCTTCTGTTAGTGATTTAATGACCTGCCAGTGTCTCATTTTGTTCCAATATTGAATCTAAAGTATGAGGGGGGTCTATACTGAGTCAGGTCCAGAATAGAGCTTAATCCAGAACCATCATTTTACAAATGAAGAAATTGGGCCCAGGGAGCTGATGCCCAATATCATATAAGTAGTATTAGAGTCTGAGAACTAGTGAAAATGTTTGAGTTCAATTTTACTGTTTTAAAAAAAATTCAATAGAAGTGGTTAAAAAACTAATCACATTGTTGCAGGTGATGAAAGCATGTTTTGTTTTCTTCATTTGTGTTTTTTTTTAAGCTCTGAATTATGCTTTTCTTTACCTTTGGCGAGGACCCATCTTTTTTTGGGAGCTTTGCCACATATAATAGAAATAAAACTTTAGAGGTCAACTATATAGAAAGAGCTATTTCTGTAGAATGTGATGTGATAATGAACTATCTCAAATGCAGAATGTACAATGCAGAAATTCTGGGAAAAACCAATCCACGAGTGAGTTTACAGCTCCTCCACTTCATGAAAAGTTTAGAGTATGTGGTCAACACTGACGTGTCAGATACCTCAAGGACTTGCTGGCCTTGGCAGTCTTTGAATAAGGATACACTGTTCTTGAGTGAGCAGCCAGAGCTATTTACAGGTGTAACATACACACACACACACACACACACACACACACACACACACAAACACACACACACACAAATAGACATAGAGCAGAAAAAACCAGATTCCCTGTCTCCTGCTTTCTGGTTCTGCCTCAGTCCCTACTTGCCATAGACAAGGAGTCTAAAGGACTTTTCTGCAAAGACAGGCTTTAGCTTGTTAGCTGAAGTGATCTGACATGAAAGCTTGCTTAATGCCCTGTTAAAATTACATGTTGGAAAAGGAAATGTGTGTTACCCATTTAGTTGAACCCTCTCCTTTTTTGGATAGGGTTCAAACCCAGAGGACAGACTCGAGAATGAGTTTACAGAGCAAATGATTGATTTCACCAGCAGGGAGAGCATTACCTGACCCTGGGAATTAATAGTTCCTTTGACTAGAGATTGTTGATCATTTTTGAAGAAACCAAAAATCAGCAACTACTCTATCCTACTGACTAAAAAAAGAGGTGGAAAAAAAATAACGAACACTGCTAAGGGTTATTCTTTCTTGTTTTTCCTTTTTCTTTAACTGAGATACTTGCTTTCAGGAGCAGCAGAGTTTGGTAAATTGAATTGTGGGTTGATTTTGTACCTTGAAGGTTTGGTTGTGAAGAACAAGTTTACTTTTTGTAATAAGAAACTGCCATAAAATGGGCAAGTGCAATAAAGTTGGAACAATTCTTTTGTAAGATTTAATAATCATTTTTTTCTTTAAGGTACCGCAATAAGATGTGGGATCAAATAACACTTTTAAAAATTTGATTTTTTTGATTGATTTTTGTCCAGTGCCCATTTGCTGGAGGCTTCTTTTTGTCAGGATCTTGCCTTTCAAAAAAAAGTCTTAAGAGGATGATTTTCTCAGGGCATTGGAAATTCTTAGTGCAAGCCGTACGTGACAGACTGCAGTATGCTTTTCTGTGTATTTTCTGCTGTGTTCCATTTTTGATTTCTTGAATGCATGTGCTTTTTATTGATATGGAAGGGTTTTTTTTGAAGATCAGATTCCTTGAAAAAATAGAATAAATTGCAGTATGTTCAGGGAAATGATAGTTCAAAAATGTAAGCATACTGAGCTTTATTTTAGTAAGAACAATAAATAAGCTGTAGGCAACAAAGCCAGTTGCGATTCAACATTTCTCTAGTTAATTGGGTACCAATCTTGAATCTTTTTCCTTTCTCAGATTATTAATGGAGTCATACGTACACTTTGGTTGCAGACTAATTTAACTGTGCCTGTATTATTTGTTTAATTTAATGCTATATGGATGCCTTTGTTTTTTCTTCACAGTCATTTCTGAACATATTCTTACCCAATCTTCTCTCCCTTAACTCTGGAGTTGAATTCTGGAATTTTAACTCTGGAATTTCCCTTGCAATAATAATGATGATATTAACGTAGCAATAATAGAGGCTAACATTTATATGAGCTTTAAGGCTTGCAAAATGCTTTGTAAATATTATTTCATTTGGTCCTCACAACAGCCCTGGAAGGTAGGTGCTATATTATTCCCATTTTACAGGTGAGGAAATGCATAACAACAGAAGTTAATTGACTTGCTCAGGATAATATACCTAGCAAGTGTCTGAGGCAGGATGTGAATCTGAGTCTTTCTGACCCCAATTCTAGTGCTCTATCCACAGTACCATCTAGCTTCCTCTAATGAAAGTCAATTAAGAAAAAACAAAACGTATGTGACAGTGACCATATATAACAATATAGATAACAAAGTACTCTGTTAGTACCTTACTGCTTAGAGCAGACACAGGTATATTTTATTATCTGTTCTCTGGGACCATTATTGTTTTCTTTTAAAATTATGATACATTTAGATTCTTTTAGTTTTCCTTTCATTTACAATGTTGTAATCATTATATATATTTTTCTTCTCATTCCACATCAGTTTATACATTCTTCTTTTGTTTCTCTGAATTCATCTTCATTATTTCATACTGCACAGTAATATTTGAAATATTCATATTCAGTTTATTTAGTCACTTTCCAGGACTTTAATTTCTGAATTATATCTTAATTTGCTATTAACCTTTACATTTTCTCCTAAGGACTGAAGGGGTTCATATTTCTCAACCAAATTCTTTTTCAGTTTTGGCATGTCCTTATTATTATCATAATAGCTGATATTTATGTATGATCTCAGAATCCTAGGAGTAATCCTGAGAATCTATGACTTTTAATATTACTGCCCATATCTGATTAGCTCCCTTCCAATACTGATTAACTTTTCAGTTGTTTTTCAGTTGTGTCTGACTCTTTGTGACCACATTTTGGGTTTCTTGGCAAAGATATTGGTATCGTCTGCCATTTCCTTCTCCAGCTCGTTGTACAGATGAGGAAACTGAGGCAGATAACGTAAGTGACTTGCCTGGGGTCACACAGTTGGTAAGTATGTGAAGACCAGATTTGAACAGTCATTGACTTCTGGGAACTCAACTTGCCAGGCCAAGTAAGGAGTTGAGCTAGCAGCCCAAATGAGGTTTTACTATTATGATTTGAACTCAGGAAGATGAACCTTCCCGACTCCAGGTCTGCACCTTATCCACTGTGCTACTTAGCTTAGATTAGCTAGTTGACATTGTAAAAAATTACTAGTTAATATTACAGAAAGAAATATTTACTGGACAAAGACAGAAGTTACAAAAACAAATGAGGAGCAGGTTCTCACCTCTTTGCATCCTAAATCCCAGGTGATATTGGACTCAAAGAACAAAAGTAGTTAGAATCAAGTATAGTGAACATGTGAAGCTGATGAGTATCTAATGGCTGCTGGCCTTGGCAGTTCTTTTTCTCTCCTTGTGTAGTCTCCATCAAATTTGCTATTAGATGTGCAATTGCCGGTAGGTGAATTGTTCCCTTTGTACAGCTGGGCTAATTACTTGTAAGATATCATATCTTAGTGGATGGGTCAATCTGCTGTGGGACTGTGTCAAGTAGGTTATTCCTCAGAGTATTTCCTCACTGGACTCAACTATTGCTATTATTAGATCTGGTTGTCTTTGCTACTGACTCTAGTTGCCAAGGGGATTTTTGGTCCTCCTCAGACCTTTCAAAGTTGAGATTATAATCGGGTCCATTCCATCTCTAGATACTCATTCACCTAAAATCAAAAAAGAATAAAGAAATAAGCATTATGGCCTCAGACACACATAGCAATGTTCCTCACTCAAAAAGTGGCAGGAGAGAGTGGAGCCAAGATGGTGGAGTAGAAGCAGAGCTCTCCTCCCAACCCTAGCCAAATACCTGTAAAAAATGATTCTAAACAAATTCTGGAGCTGCAGAACCCACAGACTGATGGAGAGAAGCAAATATCTATCCCAAGACAGCCTGGAAGGTTGATGGAAAACATCTATTGTGTCACGCTAGGAGGTAAGCCCAGTCCAGTGTGGGATATGCCCATACAGAAGGGACCTGAGCTGACCTGAGGGGGACTGAATCTCAGGCACTATGGCAGTTTCCAGACTTCATGACCCCAAAATTCCGAGGACAAATTGGAAGGTCAGTGGAAAAATCTGTCAGATCTGTGTGAAAGAATAGAATGGTCTGGCTCCAGCCCCAGGGCAGTGGAGGGAATGGAGGAGCCTGTGGCAGTGCAGCAGCAGCAGCAGTCACTGTTTCTGGAGCTAGGCCCACAGATTGTGGGGGGATCAAGGGGTTGACAGTATACTTTCCCAACCTCCCCTGGAAGCAGAGGACTACCTTGACAAAAAGCTCAAAAGTCAAGTAAATGGCTGGGGAAATGAGCAAAAACCAGAAGAAGAATCAGACTATAGAATCTTACTTTGGTGACAAAGGAGACCAAAATATACAAACAGAAGAAGACAACAAAGTCAAAGCTTCTGCATCCAGAGCCTCTCTCCATATTGAGACCAATATGAATTGGTCTCAGGTCAAGGAAGAGCTCAAAAAGAATTTTGAAAATTAAGAGCAGACCAAAAACTGGGAAGAGAAATGAGAGTGATGCAAGAAAATCATGAAAACCAAGTCAACCATTTGCTAAGGGGACTCCAAAAATGCTGAAGAAAGCAACATCTTAAAAAAAAATCAACTCACCTGAATGGCAAAAGAGATCCAAAAAGCTAATGAGAAGAATGCTTTAAAAAGCAGAATTGGCCAGATGGAAAAGGAGAGATACAAAAGCTCACTGAAGAAAATAAAACTTAAAGACTGGAATGGAGCAGATGGAAGTTAATGACTTTATGAAAAACAAGAAATTATAAAACATAACCAAAGGAGTGAAAAAATAGCAGACAATGTGATATATCTCATTAGAAAAAGCACTGACCTGGAAAATAGACTCAGGAGAGACAATTTAAAAATTATTGGACTACCCAAAAGCCATGATCAAAAAAAGAGCCTAGCCATCATTTTTCAAGAAATTATCAAGGAAAACTGCCCTGATATGCTGGAACCAGAGGGCAAAACATTGAAAGAATCCACCAATCCCCTCCTGAAAGAGATTCCAAAAGGAAGCCTCCTAGGAATATTGTAGCCAAATTCAAGAACTCTCAGGTCAAGGAGAAAATATTGCAAGCAGCCAGAAAGAAAATTCAAATATTCTGGAAAGACAATGAGGATAAAAATCCAGCAGCTTCTACATTAAGGGATCACAGAGCTTGGAATATTATATTCCAGAGGTCAAAGGAACTAGGATTAAAAACAAGAATCACCTACCCAGAAAAACTGAGTATAATATTTCAGGGGAAAAAAATGATCATTCAGTGAAATAAAGTACTTTCAAGAATTCTTGATGCAAAGACCAGAACTGAATAAAAAATTTGACTTTCAAACACAAGAATCAAGAGAAGCATGAAAAAATAAACAGGAAAGAGAAATCATAAGGGACTTACTAAAGTTGAACTGTTTACATTCCTTCATGGAAAGATAATATTTGAAACTCTTGAGACTTTTCTCAGTATTAGGGTAATTGGAGGGATAGTATACATATAGACAGAGGACACGGTGAATTGAATAAGAAGGGATGATATCTAAAATATATAAAATTAAGGGGTGAGAGAGGAATATAATGGAAGGAGAAAGGGAGAAATAGAATGGGGTAAATTATCTTTCACATAAAAGATTCAAGAAAAAGCTTTTTTAATGGAGGGGAAGAGGGGGTAAGTGAGAGGGAAAGAGTGAACTTTACTCTCATTGCATTTGTTTTCAGGAGGGAATAACATGCACACTCAATTTGGTATGAAATCTTACACTATAGGAAATTAGGGGGGAAGGGGATAAACAGGGGATGGGAGATGGTAGAAGAGAGGGCAAATGGGAGGAGGGCATAATTAGAAGTCAACACTTTTGAGCAGGGATAGGGTCACAAGAGAATAGAATAAATGGGGGGCAGGATAAGATGGAGGGAAATATAGTTAGTCTTTCACATCATGACTGTTGTGGAAGTGTTTTACATAACTGCACATGTATAACCTATATTGAAATTCTTGTCTTCTCAGTGGGGATGTATGGGGAGGGAACAAGGGAGAGAAATTAGAACTTAAAGTTTTAAAAATGAATGTTAAAAATTGTTTTCACATGCAACTGAGAAATAAGACCTACAGCAATGGGCTATAGAAATCTATCTTGCCCTAAAAGAAAATAGAGGGGAAGGGGATGAGAGAAGGGAGAGATGTGATAGAAGGGAGGGCAGATTGGGGAAAGGGATAATCAGAATGCATGATGTCTTGGGGTGGGTGTAGGAGAGAGATGGGGAGAAAATTTGGAACTCAAAATCTTGTGGAAGTGAATGTTTAAAACTAAAAAGAAATAAATAAAAATTTTAAAAAGGTAGCAGAAAAGAGAGGGAAAGATCTCCCCTTAGAAACATTTATATGCACCCTGAGTTTTTGCTCAGCATCTATGGAATCATTAGTCTTTCCAGCTTCTTAGCCAGCAAGAAGACTTTTCATCATTATTTAGTAATAGTCCCTTAATCACACATGGCCAGGAATGGCTTCCCTAGAGTTCTACATTTTGAATTGGCAGCAGGTGGGGAATGTTGCACATGCTTTGTCTAACTCACCATGAGTGGCAAAGCCATTTATACTCTAAGGACTGGGCCCCTCATTGGCCAATAGGCTATTCCATATGTGTGGTGTTAACGTTTACCAAGCACTTTATACAGATATTTCCTTTGTTCCTCATGGCAACCTTATTAGTATGTTCTACAGGTATTAATCCCTTTTTTGAATGTGGAAAGTGAAGTTCAGAAAGGATTAGTGACTTACTCTAAGGTCATAAAACTTGTTCAGTTGTGTCCACCTCTTCATGAACCCATGGACCATAGTCCTTCTAGCTTCTACTGTCTCTCTAGCAAGTGTCAAAAACAAAATTTAACCTGGGTTTCTTTTGATTCCCAGACCCATGAACTCTTTTTGTTTTACTGTGCTGCTTTAAGATTTCAGAAGAATCGGGCCAGGTTTCTTTTTTTTTTTAAATTTATTTTTAGATTATGACATTCATTTCCATAAAATTTTGAGTTCCAGTTTTCTCCCCTACTTTCCCCTCCCCTCACCCCATAACACTTTGCATTCTGATTACCCTATCCCTCAATGTGCCCTCCTTTCTATCACACTCCACCCTTCCCTTATCCCTATTTTCTCTCTTGTAGGGCAAGATAGATTTCTATACCCCATTGCCTATATTTCTTATTTCCCAGTTATATGCAAAACAATTCTCAACATTCGTTTCTAATACTTTGAATTGCAACTTCTCTCCCTTCCTCTCTCCCCACCCAGCCCCACTGAGTAGGCAAGCAATTCAATACAGGCTATATATGTGTTGTTTTGCAAAAGACTTCCATAATAATCCTGTTGTGTAAGACTAACTATATTTCCCTCCACTCTACCCTGTCCCCCATTTATTCTATTCTCTCATTTGACCTTGTCCCTTCTCAAAACTGTTTACTTCTAATTACTCTCTTCTCCCATTTGCCCTCCCTTCTATCATCCCCCTCACCTCACTTGTCCCCTTCTCCCCTACTTTCCTGTAGTGTAAGCTAGATTTTCATACCAAATTGAGTGAGCATGTTATTCTCTCCTTAAGCCAAATATGATGATAGTAAGCTTCACTTTTTCCCTCTCACCTCCTCCCTTTTCTCTTTCATTGAAAAAGATTTTTCTTATCTCTTTTATGAGTTATAGCCTGCCCCATTCCCTTTTTCCTCCCAGTATTTTCCTCTCTTATCCCTTAATTTTATCTTTTATAGACACCATTTCTTCTGATTCAACTCAATCTGTGCTCTCTGTTTATATGAGTGTGTGTGTGTGTGTGTGTGTGTGTGTGTGTATGTAAAATCCTTCCACCTACCCAAATACTGAGAAAAGTCTCAAGAGTTACAAATATTGTCTTTCCATGTAGGAATATAAATAGTTCAACTTTAGTAAGTCCCTTATGATTTCTCTTTGCTGTTTACCTTTCCATGCTTCTCTTGATTCTTGTGTTTGAAGGTAAAATTTTCTTTTCAGTTCTGATCTTTTCATCAAGAATGCCTGAAAGTCCTTTATTTCATTGAAAGACCATATTTTCCCCTGAAGTATTATACTCAGTTTTTCTGGGTAGGTGATTCTTGATTTTAATCCCAATTCCTTTAACTTCTAGAATATCCTATTCCAAGTACTTTGATCCCTTAATGTAGAAGCTGCCAGATCCTGTGTTATCTTTATTGTATTTCCACAGCACTCGAATTGTTTCTTTCTAGCTGCTTGCAATATTTTTTCCTTGACCTGGGAACTCTGAAATTTGGCCACAATATTCTTAGGAGTTTCTCTTTTCAGGTCTCTTTCAGGAGGTGATTGGTGGATTCTTTCAATATTTTGCCCTCTGGTTCTAGAATATCAGGGTAGTTTTCCTTGATAATTTCATGAAAGACAATGTCTAGGCTCTTTTTTTGATCATGGCTTTCAGGTAGTCCCATAATTTTTAAATTGTTTCTCCTGGATCTATTTTCCAGGTCAGTTGTTTTTCCAATGAGATATTTCACATTA
This sequence comes from Bettongia penicillata ogilbyi, assembly GCA_023548195.1. Lineage (NCBI taxonomy): Eukaryota > Metazoa > Chordata > Mammalia > Diprotodontia > Potoroidae > Bettongia > Bettongia penicillata. The sequence goes on from JAJHZJ010000291.1 coordinate 4,754,543, forward strand.
TCTTCTATTTTTTCATTCCTTTGGTTTTGTAACTTCTTGGTTTATCATATAGTCATTAGCTTCCCTGAATTCCACTCTCATTTTGAAAGAACTATTTTCTTCAGTGAGCTTTTGAACCTCCTTTTCTATTTGGCTAATTCTGCTTTGTAAAGCATTCTTCTTCTCATTGGCTTTTTGGACCTCTCTTTCCAGTTGAGTGAGCCTATTTTTAAAGGTGTTATTTTCCTCAGCATTTTTTTGGGTCTCCTTTAGCAAGCTGCTGACTTGCTTTTCAAGCTCTTCCATGGTCTGAGTCCATTGCATATTCATTTTGGAGGTACTGGATGCAAAAGCCTTGACTTCCTCTGACAGTATGCATTATTCTTTCTCATCTGAAAGGATGGAAGAAAATACCTGTTCTCCAAGAAAGTAACCTTTTATGGTCTTTTTTTCTCCTCTTCTTGGTCATTTTCTCAGCCAATTTCTTGATTTCCGAATCCTTTATCAACAGGAGGGTCCTGGTGCTCCTCCTCACCCCAGGACTGTGCTGAGGGATGAGATTCAGATCAGCTGATCCATTCCCCAAGGGTTTTTAGGTGGGGGCGGGGCCACCACTCAGGGCTGAGGTTCAGCTCAGCTGCTCAGTTCCTCCCGGGGGCTTTAGGCTGGGTCAGGGTGCTTCACAAATGGATGTGCCCTGCTGCTGCTATCATCCCTGCTTCCACTGTCGCTACTGCCACTGCCTAGGGCCAGTGCTGGGGGTGACCCTGCTCTCTTTTCACCCAGTTGGGAAAGCCCCCTTACTGATCTTTAAAGCTTTCTTTGGCACTTGTGGGTTGAGGTATCTGAGACCCTCCCTGATGGGAATTCTGCCCTGGAGGCCTGTTCTGCTCCTGTTCCTCTTGGTGTAGTGTGGCAAGGCTGGGCTGCTCAGCTCAGTGTCCTGTTGGCCTTCCAGCTTACCTTTGGCTGGAAATCTCTTTCACTCTGTTGTTCTGTGGCTTCTGCTGATCTAGAGTTTGTTGAGAGTCATTTTTACAGGTATTTTATGGGCTGTGGAGGCAGCACTAGAGTACGTACATGTTTCTACTCTGCATTTTGGCTCTGCCCTCTACCCAACCCTAGGGCCAGGTTTCTTACATTCATCCTTTTCTTCTAATTTCTAGTGTATCCATTTTAGATCACTTCTCTCATCTCATACCTACACTGCCATAACAGATTATAACTAGGATTTCTGCTTCTAAATATACATGTATAATATACACAGTACAGTATTATACACATATGTGTAATTAGTACAAAACTATATACAATGAATATGCCACATATACGCATGTGTACGAATATGCATAGATAACAATATGAAATGATAAGCTCAATGAATTTAGAAAAACATGGAAATAATTGCAAAAATAATGAAGAATGAAATGAGCAAAACCAAGAGAACACTTGTATACAGTAGCAGCAATATTGTTTTAAGAGTGACTTTGAGTGAATAAGTTATTTTGATTATTATAAATACTCAAAGTAACTATAAAAGACATATGAAGAATGAGACTTTCTGCATCCAGAGAAACAACTGATCAATAGAAGTATGTATAGAACAATTTTACATATATATATATATATATATATATATATTTGTATCTAATGGTAACCATCTCTAGGGTGGAGGGTAGAAAAACAAAAAAATAATTTTACATGACAATTTTCGTGTATATCTGAAAACAAGTTGTGCACACTAGACTTGCTGTTTCATGTGCAATCATCTTTTTATTGTGCTATGTTATGGAAATGCTTCTTTTATTCCATAAATTTAAAAAAAAGATAAAATGAGAACATTTGTCAGTGTTTAGCAAACCTTAAAGTGCTATATAAATGCTAACTATTATTGTGCATACCTATGTAAATCTTAAACATATTCAGAAACTGAAATTGTTTCATGTTATTTATTATTGGAATTGAGGGGAAAGAGCAAAGGATATCCTCTAGTGAAAAAAAATGTGTGTTGATTAAATCAGGCTCTGTCAGATCTTCAGCTCATTTTCAAAATCCTGCCTCTATGAAATGTAGCCAATCAGTCAGCAGGTATTTATTAAATGCCTATTGTGTGCCGAACCCTGTACTAAGTGCTGGGGATACAAGGAAAAGCAAAGAATATCCCTGTCCTCAAGGAGTTCACTGATTTAAGGAAGAACATGCAAGCAACCATGTACAACCATGGATAAACTGGACATAGTTAACAGAGGGGAAAGCACTAGGGAGCATTAAGGAAAATAGGGAAAGGCTTCTTGTGGAAGCTGAGTTTTTTTCTGGGACTTGAAGGCAGCCAGGGAACTGGGGAGATGGATATGAACAGGGAGAACATTCCAGGAATGATAGACAGTCAGTAAAAATGCACAGCTTCTGGAAATGGAGGGTTTTGATTGAGGAACATCAAGGAGGTTAATGTCACTACATCACAAAGTATATAAGTAGGGGATAATATATTAGAAGTCTGGAAAAGGTGGGGGAAGGCTATAATGGGCTTTGAATGTGAAATAGGATAGAGACTTGAATTTATTAAATAGGACTGGGGATGACATAGAACTATACTTTGAGGAAGATGGTTGAGTGGTGGATAGATGGGAGAGGGAAGAAACTTGAGGCAGGGACACCCACTAGGAAGCTACTGCAACAGTCCAGTCATGAAGTAATGAAGACATGCGCTAAGGTAGTGGCAGGGTCAGAGCAGAGAAGGAGAAAATACTCGAAATGTCATGAAGGCAAAATTGACAGACCATGGCAACAAATTGTGTATGAAGAGTGAGAAGGAATGAGGAGTTAAGGATATTGGTTGTAAGCTGGGCTGTTGGGAAGATGTGTGCTCATGACAGTGTTTAGGGAGTTATAAGGGGAGAAGGCTAAGAGCAGGGGAGATAATATTACTTTATTTGAACTCATTATCTCCTTTCCTTTTGCAAACTGCCAATTCTTTACTGACCAGTTCCTTTCTATCATCCAAGTGAGTAAATAAAAAAGAGATGTGTTTTCAACTACAGATATAAAGAATCTAGGGCAACTTTTATATTGTGACAAGATATTGGGATAGGACTTTGGTCACAAGTGAGTATGTATGATTATTTACTACCAAAGTCCTATTGCAATGTGGTGTGGAGATTACCTTAGACTCTTCATGTTTTTGGTTAAAAAGACATCCTTTTAATTTTCTCACTTGGAGGTCAAAGGGAGCAAATATATGTATATATAGATAGAGATATTTGACATAGGATCAAGACTACTCATAAAATAAATTCTGCCATTATTTTGGTCTGTCAATAAACATGTAGTAGCTAGGTGACATGGTAGATAGAGTGCTGAGTCTGGGGTCAGGAAGACTGAATACAAATTTGGCATTAGATACTTACTTGCTGGGGGACTGTAGGTAAGTCATTTAACCTCTGTTTGCCTCAGTTTTCTCATCTGAAAAGAGAACAATAATAGCATCTATCTTCCAGGGTTACTATAAGGCTCAAATGAAGTAATATTTGTAAAGTGCTTAGTATTGTGCCTGGTACATAGTAAATGCTATCTAAATGTTAGCTATTATTATTAGTATAATATTATTTAGTATGTTCCTACTCTGTGCCAGAAATTGTCCTAAGGACTAGAGATTCAAAGCAAGATAAAAGATAGTCCCTGCTTCTGAGGAACTCATAATCGAGTGGGGGAGACAACATGCAAAAGCCTATAAACAGGAAACAATTAGCAGAAAGAAGGCATCAACAATAAATGAGTATCCCATTTTTTCTATGTCTTCTCTAACATTAGTCACTTTCCTTCTCTATCATTTTAGCCAGTCAAGTGGGTATAAAATGATATACCAAGGTTGTTTTAATCTTAATTTCTCTAATCAATAATGATTTAAAGCATTTTTATATGACTATAAATTGCTTTGATTTCTTCATTGGAAAAATGCCTGTTCATATCTTTTGACCATTTATCAACTGGGGAATGACTTGTATTCTTAAATATTTGACAAAGTTCTTTGTATATTTTAGATATGAAATCTTTATCTGATAAACTGTAAACTCTTCCCCCTCCTCTCATTTTCTGCTTTCCTTTGTAATCTGAACTATAATCTTGTAGAAGGTAGGATTTAAGCTGGGATCTGAAGGAAGGTGATGAAGCCAGGAAAATGTTATGAGGAAGGAGAACATTCTAGGCATGAGGGATAACCGTGCCCTAGATCCTCTGTGAACTGTTCTTATACCTTTGATACTCTTCTGTCTTGCCCTTGATCATGAGGGTCTAGGAACTGGGAGACAGGGAGCCATGGAAGCCTGCAATTTCTAGGTTTCTAGTCCAACTTAGTGTCCATTCCTAAACCCTTACTTATATCTGGCTTCCTCATTCCCACCACATTACTTCACCATTGCAAACTTCTGGCTGTTATTACTGGCCCCAGTGTGAACCTGGAGATTGTTTCCAACCAAATCCTTTGGTTTTCCCAGAAGGGAACCTAATAAGCTATCTGGGGAACCCAGTGGTACAGGGAAAGCAGATAAACACTCACATTAGAGAACCAGTAGTAAAAGCCTTTGTGTAAATTGCCTGTGACATGTAACAAAATGAAATTTGTGAACACAGCAAATTAACAGAAGTGCTTTTAAAGGTGAATATACACTTATTTACTGCTGTAAAACTTATGAAAAAATTCAACAAAAGTTCTGAAACTGAAAATACAGGGAACTGTGATGATTGGCAACAAGGTGTCTTGTTTTGGGATGTCCACATGACTTTCAGCTGTCATCCCAGTGGAGTTTTGATATGATGATTAACTTTACTTCAGTGCTAGTGGGTTGGCTCTATTCCCAGTCTTTGTTGGTGATTTTGTCCTGCTACTTCATATTTAGTAGTACTCTGAGGTGATGAAACTGCTCAAGAAGCCAGATGTGCTAGGATTTCAGAATCTCTTAAGTTTAGCTGCATAGATTTTATTTGCTCTGTAGTTAGCTGCTACTTTGATACCCTCATCTGTCAACTGTGTCTCCAAAAGGACTTTTTAACCACATTGGTTCAGTTCTAAATGTTTTTATTGATATTAATTCAACAGAGATTTATGGAATGCCTACTAATATAGAACACTTTGCTTTATGATAAGATGACTACTTTTTGCCATCTTTGCTCATGAGGATCTGTTAGGGGTCATTTCCCTACCGCCTTATTTGGCGGTACAAAAATGATGATAATACCAGGGAGAATGTGATAAATGTCATACTTGAGGTAAAAACAATGTGCTCAGAGAGGTTCAAGGAGGGAGAGATAACTGGCAGAAGTGTTTGCTGATTGACTGTTAACCACCTTTGAATAACTGTGAAGTATAGGAGAGGATCTTTAAGGTAGGAAATAGGCAAGTATAGTGACTTTCAAACAAACAAAAAAACCAAAAAGTGAGAAAGCAAAACATTCAAAGTATAGGCCGATGAAATTAATTTCAACTACAGGAAAAATTCTAAAATTTAGTATTTTTGGTAAAAAGTATTTTATTTTTTCTAATGATATGTAAATATAGTTTTCAATATTCATTTTTATAAGATTTTGAATTCCAATGTTTTTTTCTCCCCTTTTATCTCCCCAAGAAACAAGCAATCTGATTTGATTATACTTATGTGACCATGTTAAATATGTTTCCACGTTAGTCATATTGTGAAAGAAGAAATGGTTTGGAAATCTATTAGCATAAATAACCATATTAATAACAAAACCAACAGATATCATATAGTTATCTCAATAGATGCAGAAAAAGCCTTTGAAAAAATATAGCACTTATTCCTATTAAAAAAGCACTAGAGAACATAGGAATAAATGGAGCTTGCCTTAAAATGATCAGTAATATTTATCTAAAATTGTCAGCAAGCATTATCTGTAATGGGGATAGAAGGCTATCAGTCTTCCCAGTACAATCAGAGGTGAAGCAAGGATGCCCATTATCACCTCTGTTATTTAATATTGTACTAGGAATATTAGCTACAGCAATGACAAGAAAAAGAAATTGAAAGAAAAAATAGGCAATGGGAAACAAAATTATCACTCTTTTCAGATATGATGGCATACTCAGAAAACCCTAGACAATCAAATAAAAATTACTTGAAATTAGCAAGGTTGCAGGATACAAAATAAGCCCACATAAGACATCGGCATTTCTATATATTACCAACAAAGTCCAACAGTAAGAGATAGAGAAATTTCTTTTAAATTAACTGGAGACAATATGAAATACTTGGGAATCTACCTGCCAAGACAATCCTAGGAATTATATGAACATAACTATAAAATACTTTTCTCACAAATAAAGTCACATCTAAACAAATTGGAAAAAAAATAATTGCTCATGTATATGTATATAATAAACATGAAAATTCACCTGGAAGAACAAAAGCACAAGGATATCAAGGGAGTAAATGGGGGGAAAAAAGGGCACAAGAATGTGGTCTATCCATGCCAGATCTCAAACTACTTCATAAAGTGTTAATTATCAAAACAATCTGGTACTGGCTGAGAATTATAGTGGTGGATCAGTGGAATAGTTTAGATACAAATTATATTACAGGAAATGATCATAGTAACCTAGGTTAATATATGATAAACCCAAAGATCCAAGCTTTTGGAATGAAAACTCATTGTTTGACAAAAACTAGTAAAACTGGCAGAAACCAGGTAGAGACCAACATCCCATACCAAGATAAAGTCAAAATGGGTACATGATTTACACATAAAGGATACTACCAGAGGCAAATGAAGAGAGCATGGAATGGTTTATCTGTCAGATTTATGGATAAAGGAAGGAATTAGGATCAAAGAAGATATGGAGACTGTTACAAAATGTGAAATAGATAATTTTGATTATATAAAATTGAAAAGTTTTTGCACAAACAAAAATTATAAGGAAAGATGAAAACTCTGTGGGGGGGAATTGGCAATAAGTATCTCTGATAAAGATCTCATTTTTCAAATATATATAGAGAACTGAGTCAAATTTATGAGAATACAAGCCATTCCCCAATTGATAAATGGTCAAAGGATATGAACGAGCAATTTTCAGACAAAGAAATCAAAACTATCTATAGTCGTATGGAAAAATGCTCTAAATCACTATTGATCAGAAAAATGCAAATTAAAACAACCTTGAGATATCACTTCACACTTGTCAAAGTGACCAATATGAAAAAAAAAGGGGAAAATGTTGGATGTTGGAGGGGATATGGGAAAACTGGGACACTAACACATTGCTGGTAGAGTTGTAATCTGAACCAGCCATTCTGGAGAGCAATTTGGAACTATGTGCAAAGGGCTATAAAACTGTGCATATCCTTTGATCCAACAATACCACTATTAGGTCTTTATCCCAAAGGCATCATAAAAAAAGGAAAAAGTTTTATAAAATAATCCTTTATTAGTTTGATTTGTATGACATTGAAAAAGTAAATTAATTTAAATAGTATTGTCATTTTTTATTACATTGGGACATGACTCAACCAAAAACAATACCTATTTCTCTATTTTTATGTCTTTTTATTTCTGTAAAGAAATATTTTAGTTATATTTCTTATATTTTTCTATAGTTATATTTTTTACATAGTTCCTGTGTGTATCTTGGTATGTAGATTCCTTGATACTTTATACATTTTGTATTTGTTAGAAAAAGTTTCTTTTTCTATCTCTGCTTTATTGGTAGTATACAGAAAGGTTTATAATTTTATCTTATATTTACAACTTTATTGAGGTTATTTCCATTAATTTTTGGTTGAATCTTTAGGATTCTCTAAATAAATCATTATCTAGTTAGAGCTGGAATTTCTAGAACTTTAACTAGTAATGATATTGGACAACCTTGTTTTATTCCTGATATTATTCGAAAGACTCTAGCATTTTTCCAACACAAATAATGCTAGATCTTTGTTTTATATAGTTATTGGTTGCTATATTAAGGAGCAATCCATTTATTAATTTTGCTTTCCTGTATGTTTTTGAAAAGGAGTATTATCATTTGTCAAAAATTTTCTGCATCATGCAGAAAAGTTTTATAGTTTCTGTTACATATATATTCTATTACATTTATAGGTTTCCTATAGTGAACCAGGAAAATATTCCTGGTATAAATTAAATTGGTCATGGTACATAATAATTATAATATGTTACTTTAGTCTCTTCACTAATATTTTTATATCAATAGTCATTTAAGATATTGGTCTATAATCTTTCTTTGCTTCATCTCTAATTGATTTAGTTTCAGGACCATAATTATATCACAGAAGGTATTTGGGAGGGTGTTATCTTTATTTTTCTAATAATTTGTATAATATTGCAGTTAATTGTTTTTTGTATATTTAATAGAATTCACTAGTAAAGTCATATGATCCTTGAAAAAAAATTCCTTTATAGTTTGTTTCAATTTATTTTCTGAGATTGAATTAATAAAAATTTATATTTCTTTATAAAAAATAATCTAGGTTTTTTTAAAAAAATATTTGTTCATTCTTTTTAGATTATTAGTTTTGCTGGCATATAATTGGGCAAAATAGTTTCTAATAAATTTCTTCATCATTTGTTATGACATTTCTGTTAGTGGATTTGATATTAAAATTAGATTTTCTTTTTTATTTAATCAGGGCAAATGATGACTTAATTATATTAATATTATTTACAAAACAGTTCCTACTTTTATTTACCAATCCAGTTTTTTTTTTCAAGTTTTTTGATTTCTTCTTTGGTTGTCAGAATTTCTATTTTTGTCTTTATTTGGGGTATTTTGATTTGTTGTTTTCAATTTTTTTTAGTTGCATGTCCAATTCATTGATCTGGTATTTTTATTTTTTGCTGATAAGTGTTTAGAACTATAAAATTTCCCTGATGAACTCTTTTGCATGTAATCCAATGTGTTTGATATGTTTTCTCATTGTTACTTTCTTTGATGAAGTTATCTATTGTTTTTATGATCTTAACTTTTAGGATGAAATATTTAGCCTCCAATAAATTTTGAATCCAAGAGCTAATCTATGCTTATTTAAGTATAGCCATCTTATGCTAGTCAATTTGAAAAAATCATAGGGGAATTAAGAAGTATATTCCAAGGTCCAGTCCAGCTGTGAACTAAAACAAAAGTGGCCAGAGTGTCACTGGGATAAAATTAAGTCATTCTTTGTTTCTGAGGCTAATAATTCCCAGATAATTATTTAACTTCCAATCAGTGCCTGATGTGAATGTACACTTCTCTGAAATCTACATCGGGGGTTCTATCAAAGAAACATCATAAGAATTGTATAAAGGATTAGTAACTGAAAGGGTGAGGGCACTTGGCAAGAAGAAAAAACAAAAAACTTCCCCTCTAGCTCAAAATATGTTGTAAATTCCTTCTTTTCACAAGAAAATTTATCTGTCAACCTTCCAAGGTTTTGGACCTCCTTGTTCAGTTGTGTCTAACTATCTGTGATCCCATTTTGGGGTTTCTTGGCAAAGATACTGGAATTGTTTGTGTTCCTTCTCTAGCTCATTTTACAGATGAGAACACTGAGGCAAACAGGGTTAAGTGACTTACCCAAGGTCATCCTTGACTCTTGGACCATCCTACTCAGGTCTAAATGGATTGTAGATAGAGTGCTGGGCTTGGAATCAGGAAGACTCATCTTCATGAGTTCAAATCTAGCCTCAGACTGGGGAAGTCACTTAACCTAATCTGACTCTGTTTCCTCATCTGTAAAATGAGCTGGGAAAGGAAATGGCGAGCACTCCAGTGTCTTTGCCAAGAAAAATCCCGAATGGGGCGAATGGGGCCATGACGAGTTGAACACAATTGATAGTAACCGAACAGCAACACCCAGGAATAATCAGTATTATTTTGACAGGAAAATAATCGAAAGCAAACTGGTTTGAGACTTGAGACCCCAGTTCTGGTCTAGTCTTCTCTCTTTATGCCTCATGTAACTTTGGGCAAGTTAAGTAACTCTTCTTCATCCCCAATTTGCTTATTTATAAAATGAGGGCAATTGAATTTTACAATCTCTGTAGTGTCTTTCACCTCTAATTTTTTTTAATCATTCTTTTACCGCATAGTAAATTCTTTTTACTGCAATTTACTGCAATCATTCTTTTACCTAATGCATAGTTAGGTGAGCTGGAGCAAGGCACTTTACTTTTTTTAAGACTCAGTTTCTTCATCTATAAATCAGACCTTGGGCCAGAGGATGGAAGCTGAGCTGTCATTCTGCTCTCGTGTTCAGTGATAACTGAAGTAACACACTTTGCTCTGCATATTGAAACTGTTCATATTTTAAAATGATGGACTATAATTTATCCACTTAAATCCATATTTAACCTAATTTGCTTCGTAAAAAACACACATTAAAACTGGGGTACTAAATACATCACAATTACTCTCATTTTTCACCTTATATAATTATCTCAAAGTATATTTTCATTGTAATTATCTGATTTTGGCAAAATTGTAATGAATCATTCAGGTAGACTAGTATGAAACTTAATTTGCCCTGATCTGCCTGAAACTTGGAGATACAAAAGCTGTGCGTACTGATTGGAAAGAATCATAAATTTTACCATGTGCAATTATTTTGAACATGAAATGCTTTGATAAATTTGCCTGTTAAATCCTTTTACCTGTTGGATTTGAATTAAACATTATTTTGCATGCCCTAAACCCATGTTTAAGGCATGGAGAGCTAGGTAGTGCAGTGGATAGAAAGCTGGACCTGGAGTCAGAAAGACCTGAGTTAAAATCTGGCCTGAGACATTTACCACCAGAGTGATCTGGCCAAATCACTTAACCCCTGTCTCAGGTTCTTCAACTATAAAATGAAAATGATAGCACATGCCTTGAAGGATTGTCGTGACGATCAAATGAGAATTCAAGTGTGATTTTGTAAAGATAACAAAAGCACGATGCCTGCCACATATACAAGCTTCTTTTTCTCATTGTAAGTCTTCCTGGTTTATTTCTGAAGATACAATATTCCAGATTAGGGGAGAGAGACTGGGTCTATGATTTCATTGACATAGTTCCCTTCTGTGGGGCACTTCTCCCAATACAGATCAGCATCTTCTCTGCAATTTAGAGTTTAGGGAGTTGCCTAGAAGACTGAGGTTAAGCGATTTGCAGTGAGGTGTCCCAGTGGATAGACGTACCAGGCCTATAGTCAAGGAGACTCAAGTTCAAATCTAGTCTCAGGCGTTTACTAGTTGTGTGATCCTAGGTAAGTCACTTAACCCTGTTTACCTCAATTTCCTCAACTGTAAAATGAGTTGGAGAAGAAAGTTATTTTTGTCAAGAAAACCCCAAATGATGTCATGAAGAGTCAGACAGAACTGAAACAACTGAAAAACAATTCCACAGTCAAAATGTATTAGAGACAGGATGTGAACCCAGGCCTTCCAAGCTTTGATACTAACTGTCTTTCCATTATACCATGCTGCCTTTGTAGTCTAAATTGGCCTCAATCTATTTTCAAAAACCCTGAAATTGCCCATTAAATCTCTACAGAAGAGTGACCTCAGAAATGGACAATTTCTTGATATGCTACTCTCTAATGGTTGTTTGGTTGACTGAAAAAACAACTGTTATTTTATCCAGATTCTGACCTTGAAGACCAAGTTTCAGTCTCAATATATTTTATTTCCTGATTTCACTGGAACAGGAAATTCATGGGTGAAGAAACTCCCTTTCTCTATTAGGCTGACACTTTCTCTGTGACTTAGAGACTTAGAGCATTGATTGGCTAAATGATGTTTCTAGGGCCACATGGTTGGTATGTGTCATAGCCAGTCTTCCTGGCCTGCAGGCCAGACCTCTGCTGGCCCTGGCATGTTGTCTCTCTGCTTATTTATAAGTCCCTGAAAAATAGAGCTCAGGAAGAGCAACACTGTAAAAACCCTTCATAGTGAAGCCGTTCCAAAGATTTGAAGGGAATGCTACAGATATTTGGAGAGCATGACAGCAGAAAAAACAAGGTATTTTTACCTTGCCATCTTAGTGAAAATACAGTGGAATCTTTTCTTGAAAATGAATTTCCAAAAGAGGAAAGAAGATTTAACATAGAAAAAAAATTAAGATAAGTTGGGAAATACTTTGATCCTTTGTACAGCTTTAGTTGTCAGAATGGCACCTGGGCATGGTCCAATAATCCTTTCTGTAGGGGATCTGACTGACCAGCATGCTTCTGGAAGTATTATCAGAAGTATTATTTTCTGATTTAGTCTCTTTTCTTCTCCCCACTTTCCCTGGAATAGCAAGGTTTTGGCTATTTAATAGGAAGAGAGGAGTGTGTAGGTGGAATTCAGTTGAAATTGTGGCAAGGGAGAGTTTGCTTGTATAACGTCAGAGAAACAAGAGAGGCAAAGGCAAAATGGTGGCTTCTTGGCAGATGGCTTCTTTCTGCCATTGCGTCTATAACCCTTTTCCTTAAGGAGGATCTTGATGGAGCCAGACACAACCAGGGATCCCTGCTAGGTAGAGTATACGGAATGGAAAAAGCATCTGCTATAGGAAATTGTGTTCTTCTGAGTCTGTGCCTCATGTTGTATTGAATATCTAAGACCAAGGACCAGAATCTTGGCTCTAGACAAACCAAATTGGGTCTTCTCAGACAGGTCATAGGCTGCTATATGATATATATATGTATATATGTATATGCATATGTGTATATGTATATGTTTATATGTATGTATATGTATCTGTGTGTATATATATGGTATACATATATATGTGTGTGTATACACACACACACACACACATATGTATATTCCTCTGCTTAGATATTTTCTGTGGCTCTTTCTTGGCTACTGAGCAATGTTTACATTTCTTTGACTTGTCCCAAAAGTCATCTGCACTCTGGTGCTACCCTATCTTTGCAGCCATCTGACTTCCCAAAACATGATTCATGCTGCCACCAAATTGGGCTATTTTGTTCCTTGAACACTGCTTGTATTTTATAATGTAGGATGACCTCCTTCCCATTTACTTAATTCCTAATACCTTTAAAAATCAATATCATGTATTATTTTTATCATATGTCATTGGCATATGTATTGTACCCCTTTCCCACAAATAGGTTATAAACTCCATAAAGGCAAAGATTATGGCTTATCAACTTTGTATCTTTAGAATCTTTCATTGTCTTCTGTGCAGAAGTGTACTACATGTTTGTTGAATTGAATTGAAGTCACTGAGGGGCAAGTAGGTGATTTCTTACCTTTCCTTTATTTTTTATTTTAGGTTTCTTTTTTTTCCTGCTATTTTCATTTTATCCTTTACAATCCAAAAATTTTCTTTGTTTGAGAAAACAAGGGAAAAAGGTAATCATGAGAACATATATTTACAAAATCAGCTACTGAGAATTCAGAGCTGTACTGGACCAGGTGTTCTCACTTAGTTTGGCATTAATATGGGGTGAAGGGGTCATCATTTTGCTTAAGGAGGTTTGAACTGAACTGGGTGAGAAAATAAAATAGGCTAAAGTTCAGCTAGGTGGCCCCCAGAGGATAAAGCTCTGGGCTTGGAATAAGGAAGACTCATTTTCATAAATTCAAATCCAGTTTTAAACACTTACTTGCTTTGTGACCCTGGGGAAATCACTTAACTCTGTTTGCCTCAGTTTCCTCATCTGTAATTTGAGCTGGAGAAGTAAATGTCAAACCACTCAAATGTCTTTGCAAGAAAACCTCAAATAGGGTCATAAAGAGTCAGATGTAACTAAAGCGACTGAAGAGCAAAGGTCCCATGCCAATCAATCAAAGTGAGCCTGGACCATGAATACTCCTTGCATTTCCAGAGTAGGTGAGACAGTCTTCACAACATCATCATCACTAACAAGGACAACAGAACAGGAGTTAAGTAGTTCTGCCTTCTCTCCACTCTTTATTATTACCATCTAGTTCACCCAAAGCAATGGTCTGAGAGAAAAAAATACTCATCTATTTAAAAAAAATAATTTCCAAATTCAAGAGGTTTTGGCTGACACAATAGAATCTTTTAGTTTCTATGTTAGAATGTACCAGAAGATTAATACCTGATGATAGACTGAACCTTATTTTCCTATGGATTAAGTCTTGGTTATTAGAAAGAATTTTCATGGTTAGTGGAAACTTTGTTGAGTCAAATGCACTACAGTGTGAAAGAAATATTCTCAGCCACAGAGAGCTTAAAGGTCTAGAAAATATTTTAATTATTATCTCATCTGATCCCACAAACATCCCATGAGCCAAACATTATTAAGCACCTACTATGTTCCAAGCTTTGTGATAAGCCCTGGAGATACAAAGAAAGGCAAAAATAGTCCTTGCTTTTTGGGAGTTTACAGTCTAATGGGGTGAGACCATATGCAAAAGACTATACATATGCAAGTTAAATTGGAGATAGTTAACTAATCCTTATGGGGGATAGGGAAAGACTTTTTGTAGAAGGTGAGATTTTATTTGGAACTTGCAGATAACCCAGGAATGGCCCTGAACATTCATAAAAGTCCATTCAGGAGAAAAATCCTGTATGCTTGATGAGTATGAAAGAGGATTCAGCCAGCACTCACATTCTTTATAGACATCCGAAAGTCAGGAGGCAGAGATGAGGAAGGAGGGTTTTTCAGTTATGGGAGAGCTACTCTAGCTGATATTATCCCAATTTTACTTACCTGCAAAGCTAGAGTCATAATTGGGTTTTCCATTCAGGTCTCTCTTGATTCCTTGTCGAGTTGCCCTTTGCGCTAGACCTTAGAGTCTGAGGAAGAAAAGTATATTGTCATACTTAAATATTCAGTCAGGACAAAGAATCTAAGTTCAGCCTTTGGTTCCACAGAATTGATATACTCTGAGTCTGAGCTTTTGATTAATGGGCTGTTCCTTGAGTAGAGCTTAAAGTGTCCTCTAGCTCACTCAGTTCCAATAATTTAAAAATATGTACATATGCATGTATATAAAAGACATGTATTTTATGAAACTTGTAGTAAATGCTAGCCTTTTTTTGCTCCTTGTTTTCTCATCATTGCTGATTGCTGCAATGTTTGCATGCAAATAGACACGATTGTGATGCCCCAAATACTATAGTGGAACTGAATTAATTGGTCAGGAGGAGTAGACTGATTACCAAATAGAGAGTTTATTTAAACATAAATACCTTAGCAATCAGTAATAGTGGGAAAGAACTAGAGACTTGGCAAGTAGGAATTTATGGAAATACTTGGTGGCAGGCGGATTGGGGTTGGGAGCTGCAGCCATACTAATGAACTGCAGATTTCCACATTTTGATGCTGTTTGTTGCTCAGAGACCAGAGTTAGGTCTCCGGTAACAAATAGCATTATAGAACTCATCTGCTGGGCAGCTGGCCTTACTGGGGGTTCAAGGCTTGATACCTTTATGGACACTTATTTGTATTCATTCAGTACTTAGGTTTCAAGAGATCATGAACGGCATTAGGTTTGTGCCTTTTACAATGAAAAACAAAAGAAAACAAAACCCCAAACATCAGGGCAAAATTATATTCAATTAAGTGACATAACAGATATTCGATACCATTTTCTCTGTTTTTTATTTCAGATAGCTATTAAAGCACTTAACCTCCCAAATGTACTTCATATGACCAATTCAGCTGAGGCTGGTTACAGTATTTGCATGTATATGTGACTTGTATCTGTCTCCGTGTAGATCAAGTTCAGCTTCTAAGCTTTTCTTCTGTGTTTTAGATTTCTCTAAATTTCTGGTAATTTATATCATTACTAACATTTCTATGGGGCAGCTAGGTGGAGCAGTGTCAGGGCCTGGAGTCAGGACCATGCTTCTTGCTGATTTCAATTCCAGCTTTGTTGTTTGTTTTTCTTGCTGTTTGCCCTTGCTTCTCAAAGAGGACCATGACATCAGGAAGGTGATGCCATGACTTGCAAGTGAATTGGATTTAAGCGAGGCAGGACTGTGCAAAGTCACTAGCCTCACTTTCTCCTCCATAGCCATCCGGGTCTAGGGGCAAGATATAAATCAAGATGACTGCAAATGACCCCAGATGCAGTGGGAGACCTTAGCCTTTTTAAGTTAAGGGCTTTAACAGGTCTCAGTTTGACTGAGGCAATGCCTTTCCAGTGATTAAGGCCAGGTAAGAAATGAGGCAGAGAATGTCCTTTTACCTAGTCAACTTTTGACTTTGAGGATAATCCCGGTAATAGACTATATCTGTTTTCCAAGAACCAATCAATCAAGAAATATTTATTAAGTACCTACTATATATATATATATATATACATATACATACATACACACACACACACACACACACACACACACACACACACATATATATATATATATATATATATCTATATATATATCTCCCAGGCACTGTGCTAAGCACCAGGGACACAAAAAAGGCAAAATATAGTACCTGGGTGACCCTGAGTAAGTCACTTAACCTTGTTTGTGTCAGTTTCCTCTTCTGTATAAAGGAGCTGGAGGAGGGGAAGGCAAATCACTTTAGTATCTTTGCCAAGGAAACACCAAATGGGGTCACAAAGAGTTGGATGTGACTGAAAAGTGACCGAACAACAATAACCCTTTTGTATTGCATGTTAAGGTTTGCAAAATGCTTTATACATATTATCTCATTCGATCTGTACAACCCTGGACAGTAGGTACTCTTATTATTTTCATTTTGTAGATGAGAAAACCGAGGCAGATAGAGATTAAATAACTTGCCCATGGTTACGTAGCTGGTAAATGTCTGAGATAGGATTCTAATTTGGCTCAGTCCTTGACTCTAAGTCTAGCATTCTCTCTGACACCACCTAGATGACATAGTAAATCTAATACATTTCTTTTTTAACTTTACTAGTGTGCTAGCATTTTTATTGGTTATGAGAGCGTTGAGGCTATTTAGATCTTTTTTTTGGAGGCAGGAAGACTTGGGCTCAAGTCCCCATCTCTAATAAATATTAGCTCTGGGACTGTAGACTGGGACTGGGACTGTCCTCTTGTGGTTTTCGGCAACTGCCCAAGATGTCACCTTTCTGCATCACTGGAGAGAAATTCCACAATAGAGAGTTTCCTATGCTGAGAAAATCACGGCTATCTCTGCTCCTTACTTATCCGTGTTAACTTGAAGAAGATACTTAGCCCTTTGGCCCACAATTTCTTTATCTATGAAATAAGGGGAATGGCTTAATTTCCAGGATCCCTTCTAGTCATCTGTTCTATGATCCTATTAGATTATGTTTCTAACCAGGAGTTACTGAAGCTGAGCATGGCTGGAAGTGTATGTGGATAACTAAGAGAATGGAGAGGTGCGTGCGTGTGCGTGTATGTGTGTGTGTATTAATTTTTCAACTGTCATTAGTTTTGGTATTTTTACTACTGCTTCTTTCTCTTGGTATGGATAATTGAAAATTGTGTATCATGAATAATTTTAACCCTTTTTCTCTTAAAGGCCCAAGAGCTTAAAAAAAATTTCAAAGTAAAGGCATTGATTTTTTAAAAATTCTAGACATTTCATGAACTTCTTACATGGTATTTCACATCTTTTGACTTGACATGAACTTCACACCTGGATGCCGATATAATGAGAACAAGGTGCTAAAGCCTGGGTCTCAGAGCCAGATCTCCAGTGTTTTTCTTTCACCGTTGTTTCCTCTTGCTTTAGTTCCAACTGTGGCCTTAGGCAAGTCAGTTTAAATTCTCTGTGCATTTAGTTTTAAATGACCCAAAGCTGTGGGGGATTCCATGACTTTCCTTATTAGGCTATTCTACAGTCTAGTGGATTTCATTATTAGAAAGTAATTTTATTCCCTAAAGAATCTTGAAGATCATGTTACATTGGGAGAACATTGTTTCAGCTGCTGCCTCACAACTGAGACGAAAATAAGAACAATTTTGAATGGTTGTGTGTGTGTTGTGTGTGTGTGTGTTTTGGTTCCATGCTTCTGGAATTAAATTATTTTCCTTTAACGTTGTTGACTTTACTCGTATAAAGAATTTTGCTATACAAAGTAGTGAAAATTATTTCTTGTTTGCTGTGATCAGAAATCTGGTTATACAGTAAAAGTATTCTATAGATTCACACATTTGCTTTAAGACAAAAAATACGATATTCTTAGCACAAGTTAGAAAGCTAATATGTTATTTTGAATATTTTTGGTTGGATTTGAAATTATCCTAAATTTAAGGAGATTAGTGTGTGAGGATCTTGACAACATCTTGCTAGTCATTATTTTACCTAATGCATCAATATTATGATTTTTAAAAAGTTAAGATTTTCTTTTCTACTCTGCACATAGTTTATGTGCAAACATAATAATCCTATCCATAACATGAAAATCTTGGGTGAATTTTGTGAAATAATCACTCTTTTCAATATCTAAAACCAAAAAGGGTGCCATTGATATCACTTCTGGGTTTTTTTTTGGATAATACTTAATTGTAGTCTTTCCCAACTACCTCAGAAAAAGTAGCAGGATTTTATTTTAGGAGAATTAGTATTTTTTCTACATAATTTCCATAATAGTGACCAGAGGTTATGAAAAAAACAATTGACGAAACAGATATAATGAACTGAGATATTATAGTTTGTCCAGTATCCCATGGTACTGTTGGGCTCTAAGAGGGTGAAAGCATAGCCCTGGGGGGGGGGGGGGGGGTGTAGGAATATCAAATAAGTAACCAGAACTAACATTTACATGAATGAAGGAAGCATTTATTATGCACTTATGATATGCAAAGCAATGTGGTAAGTGCTGGAGATACCAATAGAAAAGCAAGATGTTCCCTGCTCTCAAAGAAGTCACATTCAGTTGGAGGAGAAAACACATATAGAAGGCTTCATCTGAAAGCAAATGGAAATGTTCCATGGTTCTTTGGGTGCAGAGGCAAAGCAGAAGGTAATATCCTATTTGGGTGTCAATTCCACTGATAAATTCATCAGTTTCTCAGGCTGAACTGTTTGACGGTTCCAGAGACTGTGATGATGAGAACATTCTTTTCTGGGTCTTCAGCAGATTTGGCTGGGCACCTGGGGAAGCAGTTGCCAGGCTACATCTCCACAAGACTTACTTCCTAGGATAATGACTACAGATTCTGGACTGAAAGCATTGCTATTCCCAAGGCTTTGGGCTTAGAGTCCTGGGCTGTCTCCATTAGCCTGTATGGAGAGATGGTGGTCAAAGTGGCAGTGACGATTTGACTTGCCTGGCACATGTTGCTTCCTTTCTCTTCCTTAAGATGCTTTGTTGATTCAGCTAGGCTGGTGTGCCTGCCCAGAGAGTGGCACTTGGTTGACACTTGGTAGGGATGGCTCACTCCTATTTCACAGGCATCCCTTCTTTGGGTGATGCTTGTGAGTGTTGGACTGGAATGAGCGATTCTGCCTCTGCTGAAGGATATTGATGGCAGTGTGGGATAGAGAGGTGGACCTGGAGTCAAGAAACCCCGAGTTCAAATCTTGCTTTAGTTGCACAAGTCACCACCTCTGTCAGCCTCAGTTTCTTCAACTGTAAAGTGGGGATAATAGCATCTACTCCCCAAATTTGTTCTGAGGCTCAAATAAATAGTATTTGTAAAGTATTTACCACATTGTAGGTGATTAATAAATGCTTGTTTCCTTCCTTCCAGCACTCTATCTACTATACGAGATATGTCAAACATAAGGGCCAAGGGCCGAATATGGCCCACAATACTTTGAGGTGTGTGGCCCAAACCTGATTAAAATGTATTTGGGAAATATTTTACAAAATAAATAAAAATACAACAAATGATAATAAAATGATATAATAAATACAAATAGATAAATAAATATAATAAAACATGTATAATGCTGGTGTTCTGGTTTTCATTGCCACAGGAGACATAAGGGCATATGCTCCTTTACCAATTCAATCTGGGGAGAATGGAATTAAGCTTACAGTTTTGCATGGTTCTTATAGAGTCCAGTCCTGGTTCCAACCTCCCTCTTCCCCTCACCTCCAGCTTGACTCCCAGGTACCCTGGCTCTTTATGGTTTCCATTGCCAGGCTGGTTGGCTACACCATCTCACCTGTTATCATGCCTTCTGGGCATTACTGAGGGCAAGGCACACAGTCCAGAAACAAATCCCTCCAGGACCATCTACCTCTTTGAACAGGGTAAAAAGTGGGAGAGCTGGGAACAGGAAGTCCTCCCCCACTCCCCAGGTTCAAGTGCTTGGCATCTGAGCTGTGGGTGAATGCACAGCAGGAAGGAGCTGCCCAAAAAAACAGCAGTAGAAAGAGTGGATGACCAGTTTCAAAGACTAAGGCCAATGTTAACGATCAGCCAAAGGCAGCTCCTGCCACCTACCTGGTAGCACGTGCAGAGGCCTTCAAGTCAAGCAACCTAGAGTAGACTCCAAAAGCCTTCCCACTCCCCTTTTATGGGGGCCTTCTTGTTAGGTGAATTGGGCACGCTTAGACAAGCCTGGATTACACATAGATCATATTATATTTTAAAACAAAGTCAATATGTGGCACACAGGGGTGATTGGTGACTTCTGTTTCTATTTGATTTTGCAACCCAACCCAGCTATCCAGATACGAATGATTTAATACCATGGTGTTAGGTAGCACAGTGATTTTCATACTTTTTTGGTCTCAAGATCCCCTTCTACACTTTAAAATTATTGAGGACCGCCAAAAAACTTTTGTTATGTAGCTTATAATCTATTAATATTTACTGTAATAGAAGTTAAAATGACTTTGTGTTCTTATGGGTAGCAGGGTGGGCACAGTGGATACAGCATTGGGCCTAGAGTTCAAACCCAGTCTCAGACACTTACTAACAGTGACCCTGGGCAAGTTGCTTAACCCCATTTGCCTCAGTTACCTCATCTAGTAAATGAACAAGAGAAGGAAATGGCAAATTACTCCAGTATCTTTGCCAAGAAAATCTCAAATGGGGTCATAAAGAGTTGGATATGACTGGACAACAAAAATAACATGTATTCTTATGAAAATAATTTTGACTTCAAGGGTCCCCTGAAAGAATCACAACTTGAGTATCACTGGGGTAAGGAATTAGTGTGTGGAACAAGAAGTTGACTGTGAATATCGAGGCCCTTTGACTGTTCCCTACACTGCTAAGTCAGTCTCTGACTCCTTGTCTGACCCTGCCTTTATGGTTTCTGGGCATTTTTAATCTAGCCAATCAAACAAATGTTTATTACGCACCTACTATATGCCAGGAAGGATACTAGAGATCCAAAGACAAAAGGAAAAACAGTGCCTTGCCTTAAAGAACTTCCTTATTTGGTCTCTGCTTCCTCCTAGTTCTTAACTGCCTTGCCTGATTTGGACCCACTAATTTGATCTGATTTATAGTTTTCGTATGCTTTGGGATGTCAGATGCTTATTGAGTTCCAGTTATCTGGCCTCATCATGACCACTTGCTTTCAGAAATCCAGGAACAATGTTCTCCTTTGCTGAGTTGTTCTAGTTCAAGTTCCATGCTATCTTCATGGCCTGCCACCATTATACACGACTCTGCCCAGTTTTCTTTATTTCCTTATTCTTTTATACTTTAAGGTTTAGATAAAGGTTTCAATAAATTCCATAGAAATTCAAAATGAATTTCTAAGGAAAACAGGGAATTTATGCATTTATGTGGTACAGAGAAAACTATTAGGAAGAAGAGAGATGTAGGACATATTTGACAGACTGCATAAAAATACAATAGAATATGTGATAATGCTCCTCTGACCCCCACCGTCGGGGGAAGCACAATACTCCTCTTTACTTGTCTCCACACGCTACTTCATTCTGGGAAGGGGAGTGTGGTGGTCTCAGCTACTGGGGAGGCTAAGGTTGGTGTGTCTCTTGAGCTCAGGAATTTTGTGATGCAGTGAGCTGTGCTGATCAGACACTTAGTTTGACATCCATTCTGAAGCTACTGGGATTGAAGAGCCACCAGGTGGTTGCCTAAAGGATGGGGTAACCAGCTCAGAAAGAGATTAGGACAAGACCAAACAAGAGACAGAGAACATTATGAAGTGCAAAATGGATAATTTTGATTACATTAAATTGAAAAGTTTTTGCACAGACAAACCCAATGCAACCAAGATTAGGAGGGAAACAGAAAACTGGGAAAGAATTTTTATAAAGTGTCTGTGATTAAGGCCTCATTTCTAAAATATGTAGAGAACTGAGTCAAATGTACCAGAATACAAGTCAATCCCCAATTGACAAATGGTCAAAGGATATGAACAGGCAGTTTTCAGAGGAAGAAATTAAAGCTCTTTATAGTCATATGCACTAAATCAGTATTGGTTAGAGAGATGCAAATCAAAACAATTCTGAGGTACCACATCACAGCTATCAGATTGGCTAACATGACAAAACAGGAGGAGATGTGGGAGAGTTGGAAGACTAATTCATTGTTGGTGGAACTGTGAGCTGATCCAACCCTTTTGGAGAGCAATTTGGAGCTATGCCCAAAGGGCTGCAAAAATATGCATACCCCTTTGACCCAGTGATATCACTTCTAGGGCTATAATCCAAAGAGATCATAGAAATGGAAAAGGGTCCCACATGTACAAAAACATTTATAGCAGCTGTCTCGTGGCCAAGAACTGGAAATTGAAGGAATGCCCATCATTTGGGGAATGACTGAACAAGTTGTGATATATGAATGTAATAGAATACTATTGTGCTATAAGAAATGACCAAGTCAGACTTCAGGAAAACCTGGAAAGACTTATATGAACTGATGCAGAGTGGAATGAGTAGAACCAGGAGAACGTTATACGCCGTAACAGCCAGTGTGCAAGGACTGTTTCTGATAGACTAAGCCTTTCCCAGTAATGCAGAACATCCCCGAAGGACTCTTGAGGCAAAGTGCCAACTACATCCAGAGAAAGAACTATGGAATTGGAACACAGAATGAAGTAGACTCTTATCTTGCCTTATGCTTCATTTTGTTTTGTATTTTTCTCATGGTTTCTCCTATTTGTTTTAATTCCTCTATGCAACATGACTAATGTGAAAATATGTTTAATAAGAATGTATGTGTAGAATCCATACAAGATTGCATGCCATCTTGGGGAGGGAAAGGGAGAAAACTTAAGACTTATGGAAGTGATTGTTGAAAGCTGAAAACAAATAAATTAATTAAATTTTTTTTTAAAAAGCACCTAAGACATAAATTTTTTAAAAAGTGAGATTAGATCAAGCTGCCATGCTGATTAGTAGTGGGATTGATATCATTTGTAGACCTTATACTTCCAGCATGGGTGAGATAGGGAGATGTGTGTGTGTGTGTGTGTGTGTGTGTGTGTGTGTATGTGTGTGATAGAGAAACAGAAGCAAACAGAGGTAGGAACAGAGAAGAGGGAGGAGAAAGAAGAGAAGAGAGAAATGTAAAACAGGAAAAATGGGAAAGGAAGAGAGAGAAAACAATAAAGGAAAAGTGTAAGAAAGAGATAGAGACGTACAGACACATAGAAATGAAGTATACATCATAGCTTGATCGGGAAACTTGCAGATAAGTCTGAATATGAACCTAGGGTGCAAACTTCTGGTCATAGCATGAATCTGGGAAAAATCTCAAGTTTGTGTCTACCATGGGGGGTGGGAGATAGACAAGTTGCATGAGTGGAGGAAGCAATTTGGTTGGGGCTAATGCAAGTTTTGGAAGTATAATGATTTTTTTTAAAAAAAGCTATTTGTATATACAAGTGAAAAATCAATTAATGACTACATGCATATGGTTGCTGGCATCGAGTGCGCTGAACCAGAAGCTGAGACTATTTCTCAAGATGCAGCACTGTGTTTCTCCAGATGCTAATTGATTTATTTCCTGAAATAAGGAACACAAGATTATGTGCAATTTTCTCAAGTGTCAAATCATGTGATTGTAATGAATCTTAGGCTTTTGTTTCACTGGCTATGCCTGATGTACCCACATACTTCTCTGCATTTAGCACCAGAGGATTTCCATATATAGTCACTGCCACCTAGAAGCTACACATAGATTTTATATTTGCTCCCTTCCTGCCACTGCCAAGTTCTTCCATGCAAAGTTATCTTTGTGTTGGCATACTTGTGATTTGCACATATACACACACCTAAGTAGGAATTAAGTATAGCTTATTTGTGGATAACTTTAGAGCTCTTATAAAAAGGAGGGGAAGGAAGAGGTATGATTGATACATGGTCAGGAGTGCAGCCTTATAAGGTCGTGCGCTTGGTTGGCAGTGAGGACTCTTTTCCTGCCAGACAAGTGTCTCACTTGGCTTCCCATGATTGTCTGTTCTAGTAAGGAGGCATTCCCAGTTTCTCTTTTGAGAAGAATATACAGGGCTGGCCACAGGAAAACCATGAAGCAAACTTTATCTTTGGTCCCTTTCCATCTCCCTTCTTTTGTACTTCTTCTGCCATTTTATTGTCCCCATGACAACAATATTGTGAATCATTCCCTTTTCCCCTCAACAGTTTCTTTCCCTATGGCCAAAATCCTGTTGTTAAATGGGGAGATGATAAATAGATTCAGGTGAAGGTATTAATGGGTGATGATAGTCGACTGTTATCTAGCCTGCTCTTAGATAACTTAAAATCATGGAAAATTCTTTCTTATATAGCAAAGGATTTGTACATATGCAAAGTGCTTCTGATGTTATTCCCATGTGGAGGAGGCTGGGGAGTCTGCTTCTGGGAGAGTTGTAATGATATCAATGGGAGTGCCTAGAAGAGGTTTAGGAGCACGTGTAGAATTCTAACTGATTTTGGTTAGCCAACCACTTGGCTAATAGGAGACTCTTTGGCTGCAGGGGCATTAAAAAGGTATTAGCTGGCTTCCATTCCATTATCTCCTGTGAATCTCTGCTCTTGGTTTGACTCCTTAATCAAATGATTTTTGTAAGAGACAGTGCTACAAGGGGAGAAGGTTACTCTCCCTCCCAGCCTGATATACAGGCCCATGAAAATGTGCCTTTGTCCTTTGTCTTGGTATTTGTTCTTTTGTTTTATTGTGTTCACCCTTTGTTTTCAAAGAAGACCATGCCATCAGAGAAATGATGACATGACTTGCACCTGACTTTATTTTGAGTGAGGGAGAGCTGGGCAGGTCACCAGCCTTCCTTCCCCTCCAGAGCCATCTGAATCCAGTGACAGATATTCCTCAGGATGACTGGAGATTGCCTAAGGGTTCTCTTCTGGACCCTTCTGGCTTAAGAGTGATTATCAATAGTAGCTGTTGCTGTTTCCCTCCCAGCCTCATGTCTTTCTTTTTCTTTGCCTTATTAAAGGGGCCATGCCCTGGCTACTTCTTAAACAGGCCTATTCAATGAATGGGCATTACCTCACCTTAAGTGAGTACCTAAATAGACCTTGGCCTAAAGGGGCCAAGTCTCTCAGTAGGTTCTGGATCATCTCCAGTCATCCTGATGAATATCTGGTCATTGGATCCAGATGGCTCAGGAGGAGGAAGTGAGGCTGGTGACCTTGCACAGCCCTCTCCCACTCAAAACAAACTCAAATTCAAGTCATATCATCATTTCTGTGATGACTTGGTCTTCTTTGGCAATGAAGGATGAACACAACAACTTTTATTTTGTATAAAGGGATTGGATACTATGATTTTCAGTTTTGAAAGGTCAAAGAAAGTGAGCTGTTCATATATCCAAGTGTTTTGGAATCTGTATGGCCAAAGCAGTTGGTGCTAGGTTTGGCAGTTGACTTAGCATCTTTGCCCCAAGGAGCCAAACAGTTTCTTTAGGACATATCCTAGTGGTAGCTGATATGAAGACTTGCCTCATCTGAAATGAACTTGGGGCCAATGCTTTGTAGAAAAGATGCTAAGTCTAAGATCACTCTCTCCAGAGACCTAGTGGATATAGTGAGCTCACGAGGGAAAAGGTTGTACTTGTGCTCTTGCTATTTCTTTAAATAATTTAATATTCATTTTTATATAATTATATAAATATAAAAATAATAATTTATATAATTATATAAATAAAATAATAAATAATTTACATAATAATTATAAATAAATATTTCTTTATGAAATCTAATTCATGTTAAGTGGTTAAATGGAACTGAGGTACTAGTTAGTCACTCATAGTCAATAGCTGGAACAACATAACCATCTGGGGCTTGAACCAATGTCGTTAGAGAAAAAAAACCCAAGTTCCTCAGGGGAGCCCTTAAAACCCTAAGGGGCATCGTTGCTGGCTTTCCTGTAGGACACTGAGACCCAGAGAGGCATACTCATTTTACTGATAGTGACTTGACATAATGCTAACTAAAAGGAATGACCAATGGTGAGAATTTCAGGCCCTCTGAAAAGTTGACAAGGAAGAGGTGTTGAGTCATGGGGGCCTCCCCCAGTTTTCCCTTCAAAAAACTACATAGAAGCAGCCTCTTATTCTATCTGCTCATAAGACATCTATTCTATGGATAGAACTCGTGGAGTATTAACACATAATATAATGACATGCCCAACTTACAAACTAGTTGTGCTACAGAAGTCCATAACTGATTAATTTGTTTGGGACTTGGAAGACATTTTTTCCATGAAAAACAGTATTGCAAATGGTAGTTACCAGGTTATCCTGCAATAGTTCATTTAAGCCATACTAGAAATGAACAGGGACAGCTAGATAGCTCAGTGATTAGAGCACCAGGTGTGGAGTCAGGAAGACTCATCTCCTTGAGTTCAAATCTGGCCTGAGACACTTCCTAGCTGCGTGACTCTGAGCAAGTCACTTATCTCTGTTTGCCTTGCTTTCCTCATCCGGTAAAATGAGCTGGAGAAGGAAATGGCAAACCATTCTAGTATCTTTGCCAAGGAAAACTCCAAATGGGATCATGAAGAGTCAGATATGACTGAGCAATAACAATAAAAATGAAATATTATACATTTGCAATAGGAAAATCCTGGAAAACAATCTTATTGCAAAATTATGAATAATACAAAAAATAAAACCTTTGAATGATAGTAGTTTTACAATGTTATTTTGAATCATTATTCTTTGAGGAAAAACACATTCAATTGGATAAGGAAGAGGTTTCAGTTGGAGACTTCTGTTGGATTCCCAAGGGAACTTCAGGATAATTTCAAGGGCATTAGAGGTTGATTGCATTGTTTCTTTATAATGGGTATTTCCACTGCAAACCTTTTCCTTTGTCTTAATATGAGTATATTACTATCACTCAGGCATATCAGTCTTAAATAAGTTTTTCCTCTCCTCACCCATTTACCTTCCCACCCCCTTACATATTTTTCTTCACAAATGGAATAAAATAAAGAGAAAAAGGGAGAAAAATTTTCTTGAAGTAACTTGGAAAGGGTTACACACAAAAGACAAAGGAAGCATTTGTATGTATGAGAGACTGTATGAAATGAAAATTACTGAACCACCAGTGGTGAAAGACAGAATGAAAGTGGGAGCAATATTCTAGGGAGAAAGATGGAAGTAATGAAGAAGGAATTTCATGAGATTGTTCTGGTAGTTGGTCTCTAGGTACGAACTCTCAGCCCAGGTGCCTTGATTGGTATTCAGAACTTGGGAGGGGAGGGATAGTTTGAAGACAGGACAGGTTGTAGCAGCTGAAAGGTAAGGTGGACGTGGAGCAAGCAGCATTCATTGGCAGCTTCTACGTACAGGTCAATCACAAGTCTGTAATGAGCTTTTTTGCAGGGAATTCAATAAGAATGTCAGGATGTAGGCTATATTACAGGATATAGGATATATTATTTCCTAATATCAAATCACTTCTTCTTTATAAACTTCAATGACTAGCTGCCTTTTGTTTATTGTGTGAAAATGAAGTGTAATTATTTTTTTTCCCTTTTAATCAATAGACCTTTGGCAAAATCAATTATGCAATCAACAGCTATTTATTAAATACCTATTATGTGCCAGTCATGACAATAGTTCCTAAGGACCAAAATACAAGGAATGAAACAATTGCTATTCTCAGGGAGCTTACATTCTACATCACATCAGGATAGCATAATAGGAAGTATTATATTCTTAGAGTTAAATGAATTGATTTCTAAAAATCAGTGGCAGAAAAGGGTCTTGAGATGATTTTATAGAGATACAGTTTTCTTTAGTTTAGAAATTACTTAGCATTTAATATATTTAATGATTCTAAAATGGTACATTTTCTTTCCTAGGAATTTGTGCTACCTTAGTTCATTGTACCTATGTTGTCTCATTCTGAAAACATAGGATCTTTTTTGGAGAGTGTGATTCAAGTAGATTTGCAAATTAGTATAATATTTTAATATTCAAATTCAAAAGACATGATAGACTTTGTATGTAAGTTGTTAAGAAATGATAAAAAAAATTCGAATATATAGCTTGGCACTTCAGAGATTTCTGGTCACGGAAGAGATTACAGTTCAGTGTGTAGTCGTAGATTTGGAATTAGGAGGGTCCTCAAGGGCTGTGTAGTCAAACTTTTATCATTTTACACAGGAAGAAACTGGGGCTCAGGTAGGTTAAATAACCTGTCTGGTGTCACACATGTTGTGAATCTAAGAGTTAGACTTTGAACGCAGGTCCTCTTACTCTAGAACCGATCTTTTGCTATTTTACATTACCTTAAGCATCTTATTGGACTTCCTTGCATAGCTTGCAGGATTTCACAGACTTTTTTTTCCTATCTATTTTCCCGTTAGGCATAATTCATTAGCTCCATTCCCTACCCCAGTCCCAACATGGAAAAAAATGAGAAATATGCAACAATCATTTTCAGGAACCAGAAGGAATTACTTCAGAATACTCTAAGACAGATGGAAAGGTCCAGGTATGGTAGTAAACATCTGTAATTTCAGCTACCAGGTAACCCGAGGTTGGTGGATCTCTTGTACTTAGGAGTTCAACAGGATGTCCAAATCTATTCTGCCATGTTGAAACCCCAGGATCAGAGGGTCCACTGGGCTGCCTAAGAAGGGGTGAATTGGCCTAGGTCAGAAATGAAGCAGGTCCAAGTTTCCATGCTGATCAGAAGTAGAATCAGGCTTATGAATACCTGTTGTACTTCCAACCTGGGGGACTCAGTCTTAACAAAATAAGCAATGACAAACATGAAAGAACCCAACCCAGATAGAAAGGGCAATCTAATATATACAAAGTATGAAATGTTGTTGTTTTATAAAATGCTGGGGCTCCTTAGAGTATGTAGCCCAGAAAAGGTGATACTTACCCTGTTTGGAAAGGCACCATATGCATGGGGTAGGGGAGAAAGGAGGGGACACACATTTAGGATATACTACAGCAGATTTGTTCCAAATGAGAAAGGATTGTATCTTTTGGAATTACGGGCTAAGGTCGTGTGAACAGAGAATTTAGAGTACTCCAAGTAGGGGACACTAGGAGGAAGGAAGAAAGAAAGAAAATCTGAAGTTGGAGAGAATGTGAGAAACAGCGACCTGGCTGCGTTGGGTACTACTCCGAGACGCAAGATTACTGGTCAGAATCATCAGGGCCAGGCCTGGGGGCTCTAATATCCCACCAAGACGATGCACACTGGAGAGGTAGCATCCTTGGGACTTACCATCAGTACCATTTACCTACCCTTTTTTAAGGGACTTCTGCAGACTTTTACAATTGATGTCCTGAGTTTTCAGGAATGAGACAACCGTTCCAGGTGGAGGTGAAAGTGTGAAGAAACCACATCTACCAGAATGGTGGGTGATAAATATTTTCCAATCTCTTTCCCTAATTAAACAGCTATTTAGTCAATAAACATTTATTAAGTGTATATTATATGCCTGGCACTGAGGAGACAAAGAAAAAATGAAACAGTCCTTGATTTCAAGGAGCTTAGCCCTTTATTATTGTTCTGCTATGTTTCAATGCTGATTGGAAGTCTTGACTTGCTGAGGACTCTATGTCTTAGGGCATGAGACATATAGAATAATCAATTATTGAGAAGCCCTCAAAATTGAAGCTAGGTTCAGAGCGTAGGTAACAGACTAGTGGCATGCTTGGCAGAGATTCATGCTGCATCTCCTAGGGGAAATCTGTGGTACTTGCCTTGGGTTCAAAAATTCTTAGTTATGGCTCTGGTTCATGAAAGACTTCTAGACATTGAGACTGCCTGGTCACTATAGTTTGGCTTCTTGTCTCTTGAAGTGGCGACCCTAGAAACTTCAATCTTTGAGTGAAGACTTGGTTGCTTCTTTCATTTTCTATTCAGAAAAATATCTTGCTCTAAAGTAGCCAGAAATATGAACATCAACTTGTCTGTGATACAGATGCATTATAGCTGCCATGCATTAGAGGGATTCAAGGAATCTCTTTGAAGTAAATTATTCAATGTCCTTTGAAGTAAAATTAGATGAACTTGAAGAGATAGAGAGATAGATAGACGAAGCATTCATTAAGCATTTACTGTGTGACAGGAATTGTGTTAAGTGCTAATGGGCAGAGAGACCTTTATACCAAGACCTATGCTTACAATGTCAGACCATTGTAAAATATACTATAGGTGAACAGTAAATTTTTTTTCCCCTAGAAAAATCATAGGCATTTTAAAATTTAAAGACAGATGAGCAAATAGTACTGAAGTATGTCTCATTCAACTTGTCTATGATTCACGTTTAACCTCTTGCATCCATCTTTTATTGCAGGTAGAATAAAGAAGGTGACATACATTTTTAGTATGCAACTTAAAAAAAATGAGTGGTGTGAATTCAGTGTGATTGTGATGAGGGCTGGTCTTGTACAAAAAACAAAAACAAAAATCCCCTTTCTTGTTGGTGCTTTTAAGGCTATGTCCTTCCAGATATCTTTTCCAATTATATACTATCTCTCAAAGTTATCTCAGAGCTGACAGATTGTCTACATTGCTTTGTATATTTATCCATTAGGGTGTATGAATACTGCCTTCTCCATTAAATTGTAAGCACTTTGAAGGCAGTGATTGTTTTCTTCTTTGTATATCACCCTTCCCTTGACACAGGATAGTGTCTTGCTATGAGCACTCAAATATTTATTGAATGAATAGCATGTTTTCAAATATCTGTTGATTGATTCGCAGTGGATATTTCAGATGAGGTTGTAATGTGTCACCGGTGAATCAGATAACAAATTATGTGGCATAAGTTCCGGAAGACCACTTTTAAAATAAATGCATGCTGGTTACTTGTTCTCTCATTAGCCCTAATTAATTCATTAGCTTTGCTAGGTAAAGTCTTAAAACCTCAGAGAATCAAGGTTAACACATGGCAAGTAATTTAGTGGGGAGGGAGTGGGAGAGAAGATGGTAGTAAAAACTGTGGAAGTTGGGAACAACATGTGAGTACTAGGTAGGTTGGGGTTGAATTCCTCACCCAAGAAAGACGGTATGTTTTTTTTGTTTTTTTTTTAAAGGAGAATGTCTCCCAAAGATGAGACATTCCAAAGAGAAAGGGTCACTGAGAGGAGAAGTGGAGGATAAACCTTATAATGCTGCATAGGCATAGATTCAGATTTGATAAAAATAGGATTGATGAACTCTTGACAGACCTAGTTGATTTAACTCACTTATTTCCTGACATTCATACCAGGAAGATATTGAATGACTTTGAGCTTAGTGAACTGTAAGGACAGGGATAAGTTCCAAACCAGTTAAATGATTTCTGAACACAACATAATATTGTCTACTATAGAAAATTCCCAGGGATTTTTCACATGGTTCCATGTTTGATATTCATGACAACATGAAACATAATAAATGAATCATAAGGAAGTGATCAGTGAGCCCTCAGATCGGTGCAGACATAGTCAGATTAGCAAGAATATATATGGGTAATACATATGTGTGTACGTATATGATTGTATGGTATGTACACATACAATGTGACGTAGAAATAGCACTGTATCAGTAAGCATCCCAACATACACAGAGGGGCCTGCTAGCGCAGGTTCTTAAATCTGCATTTATAATAACTTTTGAGGGGTCAACAATCACTTTAATTACATTCAACATACAGAAAAATGTAGGCAGAGAGATAAAGACCAACAGACAGGGCTCCTATTGCCTGAATCAAAGCAATATTGCCGTACAATTTACATACATCCCTGAATTGAGAGAGCCTTTACATCTGAGCAGTGGGGGCATGGGGTGGGGGTGGGGGTGTAATACATAGCAAAAATGTGGCTCCTAATTGACTCACAGGCAACAGGCATGAAACCCACATGACTTGGCACAACTGGGATCCTTCAGGGCTCCAAGATGACTGAACCCTCAGGTGCTCACAATCTAGGCTGAGCTGGGAAAAACAACTCCAAACAAATCCTCCCCCACTTGCTGCCACAAGCATGAGACTTGGGTCCAGGTCTTGTCTTTTGTCACTTATTGGCTGTGTGACTTTGGACAAGTGATTTCAGCTCTCTTGACTTCAATTTCCTTTACTGTTAAATAAATGAATTGAATTAGATGATCCCTAAGCTCTTAAATTCTTAGAACATCACAGATATGAGACGTGTAGTTATGAGTGATTATGTAAGCCTACAGATGTAGTGTGGCACCCAATCTCTCTCTTCTTTTTCTCTTTGCTGGCTCAGTCACCCCAACCTATAAGTCTGGGTCAGGTTGGGGTAGCTGGACATGACCACAAAACTGGTACAGCCCATTACTCTTAGGGTACTAGGGATAACACTGGTGTGTACATATTTATATTCATGACTGCAGTTGGTGTATCCTCATGGGCATTGTTCTCATTTTAACAAATTAGTCACAATGACACCATTAATGCCTAGACATAAAAATATTCACTAAACAAGAAGGCAAAAGCAAGAATAAACACACCATTTAAAACTAGAAGGCAAAAATTGGAATAATTAAGACATAATCCAAGAATTAATCTGAGTCACACTTTCCCCATAACATGCTCATCTGCTGGGGTGAAGAAAGGAAAATGGGCACTGTTATACAATGTTATTATTTTTTTATACAGACAACTTTATATTTGATCCTGGAGATAATAAGGAACCACTGGAGTTTATTGAGTAGGGGGGTAATATGATCAGACTTATGCTTTAGAAAAATCATTTTGGCAAATACACTTGGGTGCGGGAGAGTTTTGAGGTAGGGAGATGAACTACAAGAATATTTTAATAGTCCAGGAGAAAAGTAATGAGTGTCTGAACTAGGGTGGTGAGTGTATAAGCTGGAAGAAGGCTTATAGGAGAGATACTGTAATGATAGAAGCAAGAAGATATGGCAACGAATTGGATATGTGGAATAAATGAACGGGGAATCAAGGATGATAAGATGGTTGGGAGACTAGCTGATCAGTCAGATACTGAGGTTAAGAAAAATGGAGACTGAGAAAAGGCCACCAGATTTGGTCATTCATATATATCACTGGTAACTTTGAGCAGAATAATTTGATGTGAGTGATGAGGGTTGCAGATTGCAGGAGGCTTACAAGAGGGTGAGGGGAGAAGAAAGGTGGGCACAGAATATAGATAGTTTTCTCAAGGAATTTTAGTTGTGAAGGGGAAGAGAAATATACAACAATAGCTAGCAGGGATGGTAGGAAAATGTGAGGGGCCTTTTTTGTAGGTAGGGAAGGAATAAGTAAATAGGGAGAGATTGAAGATAAAGAGTGGGAATAACAACGGAGAAATCTCTAGAAGAGAAGACGGGATGGGATTAAGAAGGTATATGGAAGGGTTGGTTTTGTAAGTAGAAAGGCAACTTCTTCACCGAAGACATGAGGGAAAGAGGATATAGGGGAGAAAAATGCCTGAATCATGCGAGATGAGGAAGGGAGGACAGGAGGGAGGTCTTAGGAATTTTTTTTTTTTGGCTAAGTGTGAGGTCCTCAGGTGAGAGTGTGCAGAAGAAGGGATGCTGTGGGAGGCCGTAGGAGAGGCAAGAAGGTTTGGAACAGCTACCACTGAAGGGTGGGATAGTGATTGATGACAGATAAGTAGAATGATTGCCTTGCTTTGTTGTGGGGCCCAGTTAATATGAATGACATAAGTATATAGTGGCCAGAGTTGTCATTTTCTTCAGCATGTGAATAGAAGTAGAGGAGACAGATGTCATGGGTAGTCTAGGTTTGGAATTCAGCAAGGGGTGGTGTTACCTCACCCCAAGTGAGTACCTGAAAAGGCCTTAGCCTAAAAGGCCAAGGTCTCCCATTGCATCCTGGGCCATCTCCAGTCATCCTGATGCATCTGGATCCAGATAGCTCTGGAGGAGAAATGAGGCTGGTAACCTGCACAGCCCTCCCTCACTCCAAACAAAGTGCAGGTCATGCCATTTCTCTGATGGCATGGTCTTCTTTAGCAACGAAGGATGAACACAACAACAGACAGCAACAAAACGCTGGGGCAAGGAATTCAAGGGTAAAGGATTGTGGTAGACTAAATTGGTTACCAAGGAGTGGATCAAGGAAGAGAGGAGAGCATAGCCAGCATGGAGATGGTGGCCTGAGAATTAACTGAAATAGAAGAGAACACAGGTCCCTTGAAGACAAAGGTCAGGGTTAAGAATTGTAAGGCATAGAGAAGATAGAATGATGAAAGATTATGATTAGATAAAGAAAGTTTGAAATTGGTGAATATGGAAGTAGAACACCTAAGATAGGAATTTTATCATTACTGTCTGTAGCTGAGGTGGATTAAAGGAGAAGGTCATGGCGTACGCAGATTGAGGAGCTGAGAAGTTAGGGGGTAGTTGAAGGAATTCTCTCCTCTTCCCCCCCTCTCCCATGTCTCTCTGTCTTGTTCTTCGCATGAGAAAGGAAACCCATGTGCCCAGGACAACTCATAACTCTAGAAAAAGATAGCATCATGCTTTTTCAGTGAAAAGTAGTTCCTTTTAAAAATGGAATCTACAAAGCTGTTCAAGTCCGTTCTCTACAGGCTTTGAGTGATATTCCCCTTTCAAGTTGTAAAGGGTAACATAGGCAAGCTTCTCTCTTAGCTACATGTGGTGCAAGACAGCAAGTCAGCCTTTCTGCTATCATCTTTTCACACACACAGCACATGATATTGCATCTCCCAGCACTGAAACTTTCCTCAGTAGATCATCTTCCTACTTCAAGTGCAGAACTGAATTCTATTGACTTGCTATTTCCCCTCAGCTTTATTAGCTTAGGGGTAAGGTACTCTTTTACATGCCCCTTATCTCTTCAGTTTCTCTGATTCTCCTCAGCCAGCTTGTTAGCCTCAAATCAGGGTCTTCTCTTGGGTAGTGACCCATTTCTAAGATTGAGAAACCCCAAATCACATCACTGGCATACACAATACAAAAAGCCAATATACAATAACCTCATAGTCCCAAAACAGTTCTTTGATTCAGAGCTTCCCAAGATAACCTTTCAAGTCCTAAAACATTAAGTGTAAATTACCTGATGGGAAAGAAGGTACCACAGCTATCATTACAATCAATTAGTACTTTTGCCTCTGATCGGGCATGTTTTCACTCTGGTCTGTCCAGAACTCTCTGTATCTCAGCAGTTTTATCTGAGGGTCAACTTAGATTTTTCTCTCAGAACTGTTTGTATTCTATATAAAAATGTCCTTTGACTATCCATTTCAGTAAATAAAATGTTCACATTAGAAAAAAGATGTGGGGGGTAGTAGTATAAATTATAATAATTATCCACTGTTGTGGGAGATGGTCAGAGGGTCCAAATAGAAAAGAGATGGTAATGGTGAGGTCCTCCAAATGGTGAGGTCCTCCAAATGCTCCTGCTTTTATATGACAGTCTTTTTATTTTGTCAAGTTCAAGAATATAATCATACCTTTTCTTTTTAAAAAAATAATTAATTTATTATTATTTTTCAACATTCACTTACATAAGATTTTGAGTTTCAAATTTTCTTCCTCTCTTTTTGATCCCCACCCTGCCTAAGACAGTGTGCAATCTGATATAGGCTCTACTTATGCATTCATATTAAACATATTTTTATATTAGTCATGATATAAAGAAGAATTAGAACTAATGGGAGGAACCATGAGAAAGAACAAAACAAAATAACAAAAGGAGAGCAAATAGTCTGTTCCATCTGAATTCAGACTCCCAAATTCTTTCTCTGGATGTGGATAGCCTTTTTCATTATGAGTCTTTTGGAATTGTCTTAGATCCTTGCATTGGCTAAGCCTGTCAAAGTCAATCATCACACAGTGTGGTTGTTACTGTGTACAATGTTCTGGTTCTGCTCATTTCACCCAGCATCGGTTCATAAGTTTTCCAAGTTTTCCTGCTTACTCATCATTTCTTATAGCACAGTAGTGTTCTATTACATTAATATACCACAACTTGTTCAGCCATTCCCCAATTGATAGACATCTCTTCAATTTCCAATTCTTTGATATCACAAAAAGAGCTGCTGTAAACACTTTTGCATATGTGTAGTCATATCTTTTCAATGGGATCCAAATGATAGCCTAACAATTCATACAGGAAAAAAAGTAAATGGATTTTTTAAAAAGGCATGAAATTAGAAGGCTAGTCCATTGAGTTAGTATATTGATATCTGACCCAGGCACCAATAACAGACAATAAGTTAGTTCCAGAATTGAAGAAAGAAGAGAGCAGGTTGAATTGTACTTGGAGAACTATGTAGTGATTCCAATGAATCTGAGTAATTTCCTGGCACAAATAATCATCTTTCTAAAACTAATGTTTTCCTAGTGATCTTATAAAATTTCAAACATTTGCAACATTACGATTGGTGAGAAATATAAATTTTAAGTGACCTAAAGGGCAATGGAGAGATGCATAGTAGGTATATGTAGGCTGCATCATTACCAATGATGACCTAAAGACAAAAAAATGGAGTAAGGAACAATATGAAATCCAAAATGTAACAAAAGAAAGAGATAATAGATAGAAATCCCCTATTTTCTATCTATTGATATCCCTGAAATGTTTTAAAAACAAACCGACCTAGAGGAAAGCCTCCAGCAAGTTAGCTGGTTCCTCTGTGGAAAATCTACAGGGTGTCTAATAGCCTTAGCAGTGTTAATCTGTGAGAGCTTAAGACTTTTGGAATACCCTGTTTATAAGAGAACATAGATAAGAAAAGCACAGTGTGAGGAGGTGTTGAATGAGATGTAATCTGCACCACTGAAGAAAGTATTCACATCAATGAAATCACAGATCCAGCAAAGTACTGAAGAACAAATATTATTATGATCTTATCATAAAATTTTACAGTAAGTTTTGTAGCCAAGTTTTCAATATACTACACCAAGAATGCCTGTCCTTTTATGCCTGCCTCCTCCCCCAAATAATTAACTGAAAATTTTTGTGATCTTTGCTGACAAATTTTTTTTTAAAACTGAAAAATTCAAATGATGTATACTGGATAATGGCCAGTAATGAAGATAGGATTTAAAAGTAAGTTTGTGTTTGAAAAACTTTTCTTAGTAAATTAATGTCTAGGTTATATTAAGACATATGCTACTGAGTATTTACTGCTACTGAGTTAACAAGCTCCAATATGCTCTTCAGAAGTGCCTCCAGCTGACTAGATTTACTACCTAATTAACTGAGCAATTACTTATTTATGGAGCACCTACTGTGTGCAAGCCATTATCATAGTGGCATATGCCTAGAAATAGAAAATATGCTCCATGGAACAGTGAAAAAAAGTCACTGGAAATCAGGACACCTGGGTTCATACCCCAACTTTGCCATCAACTTATTGTAATATTTTGGGCAAGTCACTTCATACTTTTAAGCTTCTGTTTCTTGATCTATAAAATGAAAGGGATTGACCTGAGGTCTGTTAAAGTCCTTTCTGTCTTTAATATTCTATAGTTAATGAACAAGGTCGCTGCTGTCACAGAACTTAGAAATCTAGGTGTGGATTGAAAAAATGTATACTTGTAACAAGATAACTAGAATAAAAAGCAGTGCTGTGACTATGCATACCTAGATACCTTGATTTGCTGGACCCCCCCAAATTATGCAGGTAACCAGAAGAACTGTATGAGGACTGGCTGTATTAACTTGACATACCAACAACCCTTTGTGATGACTGATGTGCTCATTAAAAGATCTTCTAATTTTTGAATTTCTATCAGCCATTGAGGGAAATATTACTTTTTTTCCTTGTCTTTATACACCTTTCTCTCCTTCTACCTTGTTTTTTCTTCTGTCAATAAACTACCTGAAACTGTCCTGAGAAATGTTTTAACATCCAGCTCTCCAGCAGGAAAAAGGTATCCAAGACACATGTTAAAATTTAATTTTCATTATTAACCTTTTCTCCATCACTTTCTTAAATCTAGACAAGCAATAGGACAATAAATCAAGTCCTGTTTAGGGGGCTTGATTTAAGCCCTAATTTCTGAGGCGCACATGTTTACACTGAAAATTTAACATTCGGCTCTTTGGAGCTGATTCAAACTGGTTCCAATACACCCCATCTTTCCCTTTACAATGTGAGTTCCTGGAGAGCAAGGACTACCTTGCTTTCCTATAAGTGCTTAGCACAGGACTTTGCATATAGTAAGTGCATAATCAATGCTTCATTTATTCATTCACATTCATATCTCCTTGTTGCAGGTTTTGTCCATGTCCTACCATGAATCTTTCATAGAAGATCCAGGATTCCTAATCCTGGAATCCAACGTCCTGGAGACCTTCTTTTAGGTCTTTTAATCCTAATGGATACCAGTACAACGCATGGGGTTTTGTTGTTGTAGCTTAAGTCATGTCTGACTATGACCCCGCTGAGAGTTTTCTTGGCAAAGATACTGGAATGGTTTACCATTTTCCTCTCTAGCCCATTTTACAGATTTGTCTGTTATTTTTTTCTTTTACTACATGACAGATCAGCTTCTCAACGTAATCATATATGTCCTTGATGCTGTGGCATAAAAGTTTGAGAGACATAATTTCTGGGTAATTTAATCATTTTATTAATAATACTAGCATTTTATTAATAAAAGAGGTGAGTGGCACTCTTGAATGTCAAAGACCCCTCCTGGTGATTGACTCAGTGTTTATATGCTCTTGGAAGAGTAGGTGTTCCTGAGGGTGGGAATCAACTCTGATAGGTTAACAATTAATGAGAGAATGAATATTATAGTGAGATGTGGGCTCATTCTAATAAGGATCTTGGGGGTTCATGACTTGGATCACTCATGTCTTGGTCAAAGAGACTTATGAACATAAGGGTATCTACTTCTACCCCAGATCTATCTGATGAAACACAATGAACAGAAATTTACCAATTCTCAAAGGTTGATTTCTGCATAAGGAAGTGGAAAATCCTTTAATCCTAACTCAATATTAATATAAAAAAGTAGTAATCATTTTTCTCAATGCTATATTTTACTCTACTCACTGCCCCTGATAAAAATAACTAACTTCTTAATATTATTTAGAAAAATCGGTGTCAGAGAGTTAGTGGAGTATGGGGAACATAGAATGCTGGAGCTGGAGAGAGGAAAACTTATGCTCAGAATCTCCCTCTGACACTCACCAGCTAGCTGTGTGATCATGGGCAGGTTCCTCAACCTTTCTAATCCTTATTTCTCCTTCATCTACAAAATAAGGATCATAATATCTGTAGTACCTACATCAAAGACTTGTTGTGAGGTAGAAATGAGATAATGTGCATAGAGTGCTTTACAAGCTTTAGAATGTAATGTCAATATTAGTTATTATTAATAAATATTGATGTGTGTATGTAACTACAGTGAACACCACATTGCTACTATAATGAAGATTCTAAGACAGACAAAGGATACGTTTCCAAGTTTCTTGGCAAGAACTTAATTTTGGGTATAGCCCAAGAATGATATAGTATATTTCCTTACTTGTGGAGGCAAAGATCCATTTGGGAAATCCTTTTCTTTTGGATATAGTTGCAAAATATAGCGAGTTTTCCCATGGTTTCAGTCAGTCAGTTAATTCAAATTTAAGTACCTACTATGTGCCAGGTACTGTGATAAATTCTGGGAATACAAAGAAAGGAGCCCTGCCCCCCCCCAAAAAAAAGGCCTTGTTTTCAGGGAGTTCACAGTCTAACTGAGGGGGAAAAGGAGGGAGAGAAGAAAGAAAACAACTGTTTGCAGATAAGAAATATATAGGTTAAATTGGGGGTAACATCAAGGGGAAGGTATTAGTGTTAAGGGGAAATGGGAAAGGCTTCTTGTAGAAGGTAAGATTCTATTTTTAAAAATTTTTTCTTTATTTTTTATTATTAATTTATTCACTTTATGTTTTCAACATTCATTTCCATGAAATTTTGAGTTCCAAATTTTCTTCCCATCTCTCCCCTCCCCCACTCCAAAATGCCTAGCATTCTGATTGCCCCTTCCCCCAATGTGCCCTCCCTTCTAACACCCTCACTTCCCTTATCCCTATTTTCTCTCTTTTCTTGTAGGGCAAAATAAATTTCTATACCCCATTACCTGTATTTCTGATTTCTCAGTTGTATGCAGGAACAATACTCAACATTTGTTCCTAAAACTTTGAGTTCCCACTTCTCTCCCTCCCTCCCCACCCATCCCCATTGGGAAGGCAAGCAATTCAATATAGGCTCCATATGTGTCATTTTGCAAATGACTTCCACAATAGTCATGTTGTGTAAGACTGACTGTATTTCCCTCCATCCTATCCTGCCCCCCATTTCTTCTATTCTCTCTTTTGACCTTGTACCTCTGCAAGAGTATTTACTTCTAATTGCTCCCTCCTCCCATTTGCCATCTTTTCATCATCCCCCCACCCTGCTTATCCCCTTCTCCCCTGCTTTCCTGTATCATAAGATAGATTTTCATACCAAATTGAGTGTGCATTTTATTCCTTCTTTGAGCCAAATATGATGAGAGTAAGCTTCACGTTTTCCCCTCTCTCCTCCCACCTTTTCCCCTCCATTGAAAAGACTTTTTCTTGACTCTTTTATGAGTGATAATTTGCCCCGTTCCATTTCTCCCTTTCTCCTCCCAATATATTCCTCTTTCACCCCTTAATTTTATTTTTTTAGGTATGATCCCTTCCTATTCAACTCACCCTGTGCTCTCTCTCTCTCTCTCTCTCCAATCCCAAGAAGGTGGGATTTTAAATGAGACTTTAAGGAAGTCAGGAGGTGGAAATGAGAAGGGAGCATATTAAATAGGGGACAGGAAGATTTGGGTTCATAGCTTAATTCAGATACTTAAAAGATGGGCAAATCACTTAGCCAAACTGTCTCAGTTCCCTAATCTTTAAAATGAGAGGGAAAGAGCAGTTAAACTAGGCCTCTAAAGTTCCTTCCAGCTATGATCTGAAGAAAGTATCCAAAAAAAGTCTGTTTAATGAAACACAGAACGGACAATAGAGAAAAATAAAGGTGATTTTGAGGGCAGGGAAATCTGGAGAGAGTTTTAAAAAATTATTTTTGGCAAAGCTGGTATTATGGTTTGGAAAGAGTCACATATTTTGGCCTCCCAGTCAGGAATTTCTACAGCCGGTGGGGCTGTTTACATGTGCTGTTCAAGCAGTTAGAAATTCCTTGTATACATTTATGTATTGGACATTGTATCAAGTAGCATGGCCCCTTCTACCAGTCCTCTCCAGGCAGCTAGGTGGCACAGTGGATTAGGTGCCAAGCCCTGAGTCAGGAAGACTCATCTTCCTGAATTCAAATCTGCCCTCAGACACTTACAGTGTCACCCTGGGCAAGTCACCTGACCCTGTTTGCCTTAGTTTCCTTATCTATAAAATGAACTGGAGAAGGAAATGGTAAACTACTTCAGTGTTTCTGACAAGAAAACCCCAAATGGGGTCATGCAGAGTCGTGCAGGACTGAGTAACCGCAACGGTCTTCAACTCCAAACCAAACCTAGCTCTGTTGGTATTTTTTGAGAGTCTAGAAGACTAGAGGGTTTTACTTGGTTCACACCATGCTAGAGTACGGCCTGGCTCCTTCCTTCTTGGGGCTGTTGTAAGGAGAAACAATAGAGAAATCTCTGCCTTGTTTTCCTAGTTATAGGTAATTATGTATGCTCTTTTTAATGTGAGGCTTTGAAATTACAGCCTCTGCATATGCTTCATTATAAAGTATCTCGGCTGCCTCTAGACAAAACAACATTTGAAAGGAGATTGGCTCCCAAGAATTTGGCATGTAGGAGAAAGCAACAGAGAAAAACCTGATGTTTCAAATCTATCATTTAAAAATAGACAGCATGTTGCATAAGAACAACAGAAAAAGAATAAGTGTCTTCTTGTAGCATCTCATATTGAGGGCCAAACATTTCTATTTTAAACTTTTGGTTTGAAGTGAGAAAATGCTAAGGCTCCATTCAAATTATTTATTTATTTTCCCACCTCAGATCCTTCAACAGAATCTCTTGCCCTTTGGAAGCATTATTTTTTTTTTTAATTTCATCTAATTTAATACATAAGTAAATTCAGTTGATTCTGCCATCACTGAAGAACTTGAGCAAGGTCCTGTAATAGGATCATAGGTATAGAGGTGGAAGGGACCTTAGAGGCTTTCTAGCCCAAGCCACTCATTTCATAGATGGAAACTGAGATCCAGAAAAGTGAAATGACATGCTTATTCAAGGTCAAGCACATAGTAAATAAATGATCAAGCTAGATCTCAATCCTTAGTGTTTTGATTCCTCAGATGCAGTGTTTTCTGTTTTTGTTTTTTTTTTATGGTGCAAATATGTCCTGAAAAATAGTTTTTATCTTAAGAATATTATTGAATAGTTTCTTGTTCCAAATTCAGTTTTATATGTAGCTGATGAATACATTAAGCCCAACAATTGGAAGTAGGGCTGCCTCAGGCAAAACTGTGGAGCAGGTTTATCTTCATTCCTCTCTCATCCCATCCCCCTAGATTCCCTCCTCCTAAGCCCAGTGGATCTGTTTGCCTCTCTCCTTCCCTCAGGTGCCCAGTGTTTTAATTCTCTATCTTCCCCCTTACCAAAACCTGTTTTTAGGAAGAGAACTAAAACTCATTCATATATCCGTGAATGGCTGATAACAGCTTCAAGTTACCTCTTCCAGAATGATTTACATTTTAATAAGCTGGCAAAGTCTTAGTGTAAAAGAATAAACCTCTTAAAGTTACCCACCTGCTGACAGAGAGGTGATGGACTCAAGATGTGACATACGTTTTTGGACATGGCCAATGTAGGAATTAGCTTTGCTTGACTATGCATATTTGTTACAAGGGTTCTCTCTCTCTCTCTCTCTCTCTCTCTCTCTCTCTCTCTCTCTCTGTCTCTCCGTCTCTGTCTCTCTCTCTCTGTCTCTCTGTCTCTGTCTCTGTCTCTCTCTCTGTCTCTCTCTCTCTTTGTTTCTGTCTCTCTGTCTCTGTCTCTCTCTCTCTCTCTGTCTCTGTTTCTCTCTCTGTCTTTGTCTTTCTCTCTTTTTTTTCCTAAGGTGGGAGGGAGAGGACTGAAGGAAAGAGAATAAATAC
Source organism: Bettongia penicillata ogilbyi (assembly GCA_023548195.1). NCBI lineage: Eukaryota > Metazoa > Chordata > Mammalia > Diprotodontia > Potoroidae > Bettongia > Bettongia penicillata. Next base: position 4,797,871 of record JAJHZJ010000291.1, read on the forward strand.
TTATTGGTTGAAACAAAATAACATTTAAAAAAAACAAAAGAATAAAACTCTAACCAGGATCCACAGAATCATAGAATTTAAGAATAGAAAGAAACTTCAGAGACTATCCAGTTATCTAATCCACTCTATACTGACCAAGATTCAGGAAATAGACTATGGGAGGGGAAATATTTTGGGGTCAAAGGGGCTTCCAAGTATCATAGTATCACATCAGATAGGTGGCTACTTATGGCTCCCATAGGTTAAGGCTATTTCTGTTTGAAAATAATTGGCAAAGATAATTTGGGGACGGGTAGAATGTCTAGATAAGCAATAAAATAATAAACCAAGCTGTGATTTGTAGCGTTTGCCAATTTTCAAGGTTTAAATGCTCACACTGAAAATTTAACAATCTGATCTTAAGAGCTGGCTTGAACTGACTCCGGCATGCCCCATGGGGCTCCCATGAGAGTCCCAATTTTCTCCTGCATCAACAGAAAATTGCAATGGATGAGAAACTTGATAGAGGTGTAAAGTAAAGCTGAAAAATTACAATTTGAGTTTGGAAAAGATGAAAAAATAAGTATATATATAGGAGTTCCTCTCTATAAGCTACACCAGAACAGACACTTCCTTCAGCTAGTCTTTGAAAAATCTCCCATCTCTTGGTTTCAAGTGTCCTGGGAATCATTTACTTCTGAAGTTTGTAGAGCAAATGACTGGTTATCCAGATCCCCAAATGAGAGCCTTGTCTACTCTGTAACCTTGGGTATATCACTTGACCTTTAAACATCTCAGTCAAGCTAAATGAGTATCAAATTGTCTATAAACAGAACCTTACTGAGAAACAGATGTTGATCCGGAATTTTTTAGCAGGTGGGGTTGGTTGAAATTCCACAGGTAGTTTGAAATGGATGTATTAGTAACCATGACTTTTTGAAATACTTGAGAACAAAGAATGGGATATGTTTGGTTTAGGGGTGAGGAGAGGGGTGTATGTTAAAAAACAATACTCCAAACCTAACCAGTTGATTAGACTGCTGAGTGGAAAGAAAAACAATTTCCTAATTCTTGTTTTAACTCACTACGTGAAATGAATCAGCCTCCATAAGGCTACCTTCCTGAGCAAAGGAGTTAAATGACTGCGAACACGTTCAATGGACCATTGCAGACATCTCATTGGAGTCACCCAAGGAGCAGTACCTTTTCTTCCCCTCTATAAATAATTTTTACCACATGGAAATTAGAAGTTGCAAAATTTGAGTGTCCCTTAGATTGAATCAACTCCATTTGTATAACATATCTGATTGTTCTCTGCTAAGCTCCATGTGGAGGATGTCTGGAATTATTTTCTGTTCCAGATTTAGAAATATTAGGCAATTTTGACCCTCTTGGAGTATTTACTACTGCTAGCTAACCTCTCGGGGACTTACAGCTGGTGATCAGTTCCTCTCTTGTAATTTTTTAATACTACGGAACAAAAATTCTTTCTCTAATTTTATATAATGTGTGGTTAAGAGTAAAGTACTGTATACAGTTAGGTGATGCTTTTGTGATTGATTCCCTTGAAACATTGATTCCCTTGAAAATTTATTAATTCCCATTGATAAATTGTCTATTATTGTGAGGAAGCATGGCCCTAAAATGGGAATCAGTAAACAGGCTTTTTGTCTACTTCTGTTTCTAATCCGATTTTAATGCAGAAGTCATTTAACTTTGCTATGCTTTTTTTTTTTCATTTATAATACAGGTTTAAAACCTTCAGTTCACTAGGAGTAGGCAAAGACTCTGCTCTTATATTTGAAGGGATTCTTTGCTATGTTTGTGGTATGTGCCAAATATTTTGTTTGATTACAAAATCCGGAATTTAGAAAATCAACCCTCAGAGGCAGGGCGTGGGGCATGCACATGACTCAGCCTGAAGCAAGGAGAAGGGGAAAGAATAAATAGAACACTGAGTGTCTATTTTTTGTTTATTGGACTTGGGGTGAAATTGTCAATTCCACTCTGTTATTGATCTGGGGTTTCATTCTATTATCTGTAATGCCCACAGGACAAGGAAGGGCCCTGTGTGGGTATGGTAACTAGAGCAAGCTAGGGATGGAGGACATACCACCCCAACAAAATGTGGAGCTTGAAAAGGAAGACTGAGTCAATAGGTAGTTTGTGTGCACTCAACTTGTGCCTACTGTTTTCTAGTGTGAAACCTCTGCTCTCTTTCTTTCTGTTTCACAAGAAACTATTGAAAACCTATTTAACCTATTTTTATTTGGCCCGGCCTTTGGTTTATCGTCTGACTTGGATTCTGATTTGGAACCTGCTTCTCTGGCCTTAGGACTAGTTTTCCCCTAAAGTCTGATGTTTGTGCTGATTATTGTCATGTGTGGTGCCCCTGCAAGGGATACGATGAGAAAGTCAGAGAAGTGTGAATTTGATGCAACATCCATCACAGAACATAGGCCAGAACAGGACAGATCAGTTTCAATATAGAAGCTACATGGATTGTAGAACTCCAGAAAGGATAACATGGTGGCCTAAATTGCATGATTCCAGGCTCCATGGCCCATAAAGAAGAGGGGGCCCTGTTTCCAGGATAGAGAAGCAGGATTAAGAGCTCATATTCACAAATAAGGATAGAACCAGCCCTTCTAATCTGGTGAACAAGTCTGTCAGGAAAGAGGCAGGTCAGAGATAGGTAACTTTTAAGGGCTACTGAAATATCCCGGCTGGTGCAGAATGTGTACAGTCAATGAAAGGAAGGCTGAAACCCAAGTGATACATTTTTAGGGCCATATAGGAAAGGGCCTTTTTCATCCAGGGGAGGTAAGGGTCAGGAAAAAATTACCTCAGGTCTTCAGGCAGAAAATTTATGGTGAGTGAAGTAATTGTAAACTCCTTGTACATCAAAAACCTATTTAACCAACAGGGGGTTGGCTGACCCCATTTGGCTCTGAGGGTTAAGTGCTAACAGTTATCTCCTCTCCCCTGAAGTTATATACTTTACCTGAACCAGAGACACTTTTTGGATAACCACTGAACTCTTTATGGCCCTCATAGGGCTGGTTACATCTTTCCCCTGTCTCTGGCTTTTTTGTTTCTGTCATGACCCCCCTCTAATTAATCTGTGTATGTGGGTTTATCTAATTCAAACCCTGTGGTTCATACTCCCACCTATCAGGAAACTATTGTCTCTTATTCTAGATTTTAGTGCTGTCAATCTCATCAATATGACTTGACTTTATATACTTATTTGCCCTTAACCATAGAAGGACAAGGAGGAATGGAAATAGATACATTTAAACATGCATTAAAATATGTGCCAGTGGGTACCTATTGTTTTTTCTCTGACAAGGCAGCCTCAATCCTTCAGTCTACAGGCAAACTTCCAATCCAAGAATTTAAATCAAGAGATAGTTTGAGTCTGTATACAAAAGGCACTAAATATTCTTGCATCTTCAAATGGGAACCAGTTGCTATGATAGATTCAGGAAAGAGGTGGTGTAAATTGGAAACGATACATTTGTAGCTGTCATCATTTTTGCCACCAAACTATCTATCTTTCAATGCATTTATTTACTGCAGCAATAGATGAAACAAGTGAGGTGACATTTCTTTTTTAAAAATTTAATTAATTAATTTTTAGTTTACAACATTTAGTTTCACAAACTTTGAAGTTTTAAATTTTTCTCCCCCTCCTTCCCTCCCCATCCCCAAGGTGGCAATCTAATATAGGCTCTACGTATATATTCATATTAAACATATTTTCCCATTAGTCATGTTTTGAAGAAGAATTAGAACCAATGGAATGACCCATGAGAAAGAAGAAACAGAACAAAATAAAAAAGAGAGAGAGAGAGCAAATAGTGTGCTTCCATCTGCATTCATACTCCATAATTCTTTCTCTGGATGTGGATGGCATTTTCCATCACGAGCCTTTTGATTTGCATTGCTGAGAAGAGCCAAGTCTATCAAGATTAGTCATCACACAGTGTGGCTGTTACTGTGTACAATGCTGTCCTGTTTCTGCTCCCCAGATGAGGTGACATTTTAAGTTGCCATCTCCTACTGCTACAGGGAGGGAACAGTATTTCTTAGTTCTGGTTCTGAAGCTCTCAAGTCTGATTCTTTTTTTACACTAGCAAATACACAGGATGCAGGTCTTTACAAGGCATGACTGACAAAGATTTTTTGGTTCTGTTCAGTTTCTAGAGAAGAAAACACCTGGGGGTTCTGATCATTCCCTGCTCATCTCTCTTTGGTTCTCTACTCAGCTTGTGTGCCAACTGTGTCCTAGGTCCCTTCTGCTTCAGGCCAGTCCCAGCTCCTTCTCTCTTTAGTTCTTGCCATGTCTGCTTAGTAGCTATAGCTTTGTCAACATATCTGCTTTTGGCAGTCATTGAAGCTTTCTGGGTGTGGTTGACCTAAGTCTGAGGCCCAGGACTAGTCAGGTGGGAGAGAGGTAAGTGAAAGCATAGCTATCCCCTGCAATATTCCCCCTCCAGTGAAATATTTGCAGTTTCTGAAAATTACACATGGCATTTAAAACATCTGTGAACATACATCATAATCACCCTAACCTAGCTAATATAATATATCACAGGTAATGCCAAAATTGTATAGTGTGATTGATGCACATGAAGGTACTTAAAACATGATACATACTAGAATTGTGTGTAGCTGGCATTGGTGCTTGCAATGAATATAATATATACTCCATAATCGATAATGTGACAATATCACATATACTAAACTAATGACAGATCTCATGCAGTGCAGAACATGTAACAGTTACATACCGTAAATACAAAGATCACATGTAAAAATACCACATGTACATATAACAATAGTATATGCATAACATAAATGGAAAAGAGAATAATGCAGAAATACCATTACAAATATCTAAAATAATAAAAATAAATAAATAAGGTCTAATTCCCCCCAGAGAGATCGTTCTTCAACCTTTTAGAAGCTGGGATACAGTAGCAATGAATAGAGCTGTTAGGGTTTTCAGTCTGCAGTAGAAAGACTTTTGTGAATGAGACTGGGGGAAAGGAGTTGGGTTGTGCCATGAGACAACAGAGGAGTATAAAATAGTGTAACATCATTTCTAACCTGTTGAGGGAGGAAGTACATCCCCCTTGGATATTGGTACTTTGGACTGAATTTTTGGTAGCCCCGTCCTAGTTATGGCTCTGCTCAGCCAGGCACAATAGGAAACATTAAAAAAAATCAATGCTTAATTTCCTGTAAATGGGCATATCCTATTCAGATTGATTTATTATTTTTAAAATTTTATTTTTCTTCTTTAAAATTAAAAAAGTTATTACTTATTTTGAGTATTTTTTATTGTAAAATTGTGTTTCAAATTGTCTCCCTCCCTCCCATACCCTACTACAGCCATTGAGAAAGCAAGTGAGAGGATATCATGATGTGAAATCATGTGTAGCTATCCCTTCCACCCTGTGGGGTTAGAATTGTGGTGGGAAAAATCTATATAAAATATTTTGGACCTCCCTTCATACCAGAGAAGTCTGATTTTTTCTTTTTCTTGTATGGGGTCTTTGCAATACCTTCTTGTAAAATTTGAGTTGATATTGTACGATACTATACATATATTTTATGCATTTCTGAGTTTCTAAATCTTTTCTATGTCAACTTTTGCATGTTGATTGTGGCTTCCACAAAACTCCCCCTAAATTCCCATTTAATTTCTTATGTTGACGCATGATATATTGAAACCTTGATGGGGAAAGTTACAATGTGTAAAGGATAACTATATAATATATTTCCATATTAGTCATTTTTTTTAAAGCAAGGAAAGCAAAGGAAGTGAGAAAATTTTATTTTAATTTGATCTCAGAATTCATCACTTCTCTCTCTGGAAGGGGATGCCATTTTTTTTATCATCATTTATTTTATTTTTGGAATTGTCTTGGATTATTGTATTGATCAGAGGAGTCAAGTCTTTCACAGTTGATCAGCTTTACAACATTGCTGTTACTTTGCAAAATGATCTCCCATTTCTTCTCACTTCACTCTACATCAGTTCATATAGTTTTTGACTTTTTTTCTGAAACTACCCTGCCTTGTCATTTCTTACAGCACAATAATACTCCATCACAATCAAATGTAGCCGCTGGTTCAACCATTCCCCAATTGATGAACATCTCCTTGATTTCTAATTCTTTGCCACCACAAAAATCACAGAGAGGCAAATATTGTTGTAAATATTTTAGTACAAATAGATCCTTTTCGGTTTTTTTTTAATCTCTTTGGGATACAGACCTAGTAGAGGTATTGCTGGGTCAAGGGGTATGAAAAGTTTGATAGCCATTTGGACATAGTCCCAAGTTGTTCTCCAGAATGGCCGGACAAGTTCACAAGTCTGCCAACAGTGAACTAATGTTCCAAATTTTCCACATTCCCTGAAGCATCTGTCACTTTCCTTTTCTGATATGTTAGCCAATCTGATAGTTTTGAAATAGTATCTCAGAGTTGTTTTAATTTACATTTCTCTAATCAATAGAGATTTAGACAATTTCTTTTTAATCTGATAGCTATGTTTTCTCCTTTTGAAAACTGCCTGTTTTTATCCTTTGGCCATTTTTCAATTGGGTAATGGCTCTTATTTTCATAATTTGACTTAATTCTATACTAAACATATATTTGAGAAATGAGGCCTTTATTGGAGTAACTTGCTGTTAAATTTTTAATATTATTTCATTTTCTATAGCAAAAGGTAGTTTCTTTTAGCAAAAGGTAGTTTCCCTGATTTTGTCTTTTAACTAGGTCTATTTTTGCTTTTGCTTTGCTTGAGATCAAATATTCCAAATCTTTATAAATTAAAAGTTTTCTATCCATAATCCATCAACAAGCATTTATTAGGATCTTACCATATACTAGGAACTGTGCTAGGGACTTAAATGCAAAGAATGAGACAATTTACTCTCAAAGGGCTTGCATTTTAATGATTGGTTTTTGATGGTTTCATATAATTGAAGTAGATGGCATAGCACTAAGACTTTTGGGACACCCTTTATATAGTTATAGTTATATAGTTATAGCACACTGAAATGGCAAAATGAAAACAACAAAATATCTATTAGTGAGTCAGCTAGAAATTTGCATTTTTAATATTGTATTTGGAATAGAATCATTTTCTATTTGAAAAGGGAAGTTAACTCAGCTTCCTAAAGCCTACTTAAAGTGAAAGACATCCATGTAGCCTGCAACTGACAAAGATTTATAATTTTTGCCAGTCTCGTAACCCTCATCAAAACTTCTCATTTGCTTAGTGGATGAACTTCCTGTGTTGCTATGCCTGATAATTCATTATTCTGTGGGTCACTTTGTAGTAAGCATCTCAGAATTTAGACAGGCTAGTCTTCAGACGAAAGACATTTAGTCCATCACTGAACTTGTATGTAAACACCAGAATTATAACTAGGAATTATGGTGCCCTGAGCATGAGGCAGGAATAGTAACCTCATTTGGTGGGTTGAGAGGAGACAGATCCCCAGTTATACTACTGGAAGTAGGAAGTTGGGGTGGGGAGTTTGCCTCTGTGGATCATCTTTCTATTTTAATTAATTATTCTTTTTAATTTGGTATATGGCTGTTAGAGTGGAGCCAGAATGGAGATGTCATAGTGGTGGAGAGAAAAATGTCTAACATCCTTTCCCAAACACCTGCCTCTTCCCTTTATCATCAGTTCTGTTCTTTTTCCCTCCACACACCATGTGTATTGGAGAGGGGATAGAAGAATGCCTTTAGGTGATGTGAAGTGTAGGGAAGGGGAGGGGATGATCCCTGACTAGACACTTAGTGTTTGTAAGTGGCCTTGGACCCCATTTTCTCCTCTTATCTAGCCACAAGGGGAAAGGACTTGGACCATCAAGAGACAGGAAAGAGTGAGAGCACCTCTGGTTCCAGTAAGACATGTACCACTTTCACCCTCTTTTAGCCTCGCTTACATTGCAACAGGGGCCCCCAAGATTTGCCAGGTGACAAATGACCAAGATTCTTCCTGAAGTGACACTTGGTGTTAGAAAGAATACCATGAGTTCCCCTCCCTTGTCCCAGCTACTCGTTGGCCACAGTATAGCACTTAAAGATTGGGTGTTATCAATGTTATCTCCATACTATCTCCTTGCCTCTGCTTGTATGGCAGACACCCAGCATGTCTGGCCGTGGCAGAAGTCAGGGATGAGGAGGTGCCTGCCTCTGCCTTTATGAGATCCTGGTAGAGTAGTTGTGCTAGCTTTGATGAAGCCTCTTCTCATGACTCATTTTGGTAATCTTATTCTTACACTGTTGTCCTAGGCAGCCAGGAAGCTAGACAAAGGAGAGAAGCAAGGTTTTGAGGTTAGAAATTCAACCTGAGTTCAAATGGGGCCCCAGATACTCGCTAGCTGTGTGATGCAAGGCAAGTCACTTAATCCAGTTTGCCTCAGTTTTCTCCACTGTAAAATAGGAATAATAACATTTGCCTTGTAGGGTTGTTGTGGGGATCAAATGAGATAATGCTTGTAAAGTGCTTAGCATAGTGTCAGGCAATAGTAGGTACTATATATATGTTAGCTATTATTATTATTTAGGGCATAATTTATTTGGTTATTTAGTCAGCGGATAAAGTGCCAGGTCTGGACTCAGGAAGACCTATCTTTCTAAGTTCAAATCTGACTTCAGACACTTAATAGCTGTGTGATGCTAGGCAAGTCACTTAATCCAATTTGCCTCAGTTTCCTCATCTGTAAAATGAGCTGGGGAATGAAATGGCAAACCACTCCAGTATCTAGTAGGCACATATAAATGTTAGCTATAATAATAATTATTATTCTATATATGGACCTTTAGATATTTCTCCCTTACTTGGTTCAGAAGGGGAAAGGCTGGTCTCTGGAATAAGTAGTCTAAATTTTGTGTCTTCTAAATTTGAGTGGTGCCTGTGGAACAGCTCTACTTGTGTTGCTCTGGATACAGGTCCTTTCCAGCTCAGTATAGGACAGATCTAGCAGTGTTTGCAGTTTGCTGGCATAGCCTTGTTGTGGCATGGAGGTTACCCTAGGTTCTTGAAAGCTATGCCAGAGGAGCACAAGCTCTGGCAAAGTTCTTCTGTGCTGGAAGGGCTTTGAGTCTGTCCCTGGTAATAGCAAGACTTGCCAATTATGGAAAAGCATATCAACAGTAAACTGACCATGTGGTGATGAACTTTTTTTTTCTTTTGGCCATGGCAGTCCTTGGACCAAAAAAAAAAAAAAAGTAAAACAACCCTCTGCCTTGTATGGCCCCTTCCACTTCTGCAGTGAAGGTGAAACTGTACCAGAAAAGGGGTGAAGTGAGCAGCAGAGGATATTGAAAATCACACAATTTTCAGAAAATCAAAAAAACCCTTTAGTTTGAATATTGTTACATTGAATGTGAGAGCCTTCTACTATGACCCACAAATAGGCATGTTGTTGGGGGAGATGAATCATATAAATTTTGATATTCTTGCTACAACTGAAACTGGGACTGGAGGGGAAAAAAAGGAAGGAAGTTGCAGTTAAATGGTAGGATGGTTTACAGTTCTCCTTGGTAGAGGCAAAGAAAGGAAGGCAGAGTGGGGTTTACTGTATTCTCAGAGGTAAAAAGAAACATGATTTATTTGGGTATTTAGGAATAATATATTATAGTGCTAATGATAAGTATCTGCAAAATGGTCAACAAAAAAATAATTTTAGCTTTTGTGCCAATATTGTTTGCTGAAAATGAAATGGTAGAGAAATTCTATGAAGATCTTGATAACACCCTCAGCATCAAATGACTCCCATACATGCTGACTTCAATGAAAATGTGAGAAGAGGTGAGGGTACAGAGAAATTTTTGGGAAAGCTTTGTTTAGAAAGAAAGAAGGCCAAAGGCAAAGAAACCTAATACTTCTCTAGCATTTACACTCTATTAAAAATGAATTGATAGGTGCTGGATGTGGAAAATGCTAAGAACACTATGAAAGATGAATAGATTATATTGTAAAAGATAAGAACAGATATATTATTGATGTAGGAATTAAGTTTGGGTCAGCTATTTGTGTAGAGTCAGATCATTGACTTGTCAGAGCTAAGACCAGAATTGTTAAAAAACAAAACAAAACAAAACAAAAACACAACTCCAAACCAAGAAGAATAGTAATGGGAAAAGAGTGAAACACTCTGACCTCAAGCTATTTGAACAAATAATTGAAAGTCAAAAATGGAAAGTAGAAAATTAAAATATCAACACTAACAATACAAATTTCATCCAGAAGTTTACCCAATGTAAATTAACCACCGCAAGGAGACCAAAAGAGCCTTAGGGAAACAGCTTAGTTAATAAACATCTAACTTACTTGCCAGAAGGAAAAAGATGGCTCTTAAGTGCGACTCCAAGCTAGAATATAAGCTCATTTATAAAATTTTATGAAGGAAGATGGACAATTATAAATAGTATGGTCTTACAGAAGAAAGAGAAGTAATGGAAGGTAAAAACCAGTTTAAAGAAAGCTCAGCAATATATCCAGCTAAATAAAGTGGTCCTAAGGGCATTCAACGGTGAAAATGAAAGCATTACAAGCAAAAGAAAAATGGAAAATATTTGCAAAAAACATTTTAATCTACCCCTTTTGTCACAAAGAATGCAAGCACAGTATTTGAACCTTATTACCACAGTCCTAGATGTTCTTATTGAAGAACTAGAAATGGTACTGAAGAAAACTATTGATAGGAAAGGGTAGAGGATTAGATCATATATGTATAGAGAAGAAACATGCTGGAAGGGATACAATTACAAGGATGTTCTGACAAAGGGGAAGATAACCGAACATCTAAGGTTCCCTGGAGAATGTAGCAACAGAAAGAATGATATTTAGTGCACCTGTCCTAGTTAGCATCAGGTGAGAAATATGCTTACCAAAGATATTTACTGCGGGGATGGAAGAGATCCAATGCAGAGGGAGATTGAAAAAGATTCCCTGGGGATGATAAGGTCTTCCAGATGCTTTTATTTGTGGAAGATGTTGTTCTTGTTACATCAACCCTATAACACTGCAAAAAATTTTTTTAAAAGATTTTGGCTTGTCCATACACACAGGGAAGACATAGTGGATGAAGGTCTGTTGCTTAGAGTTCATTTGGATGGACATCCTATACAGCTTATCTAGCACTATATATATATATATCTGGAACAGACCATGCAGATGGACAATGAATACAGGAGTAGGAGAGTGAGTTGGATTGTTTTCAGGAAATTGAAAGCCAAGAACATTTTTGAAATACTAACATTCTACCAGATTTGCTCTCTGGCAGACATATAGAACACTACTACTTCTGGAGAACTAAAGATGACAATACCACACAGAAAGCAATGAGGAGTTACTTGTTAGAGGCGAGCAAGCTACAATACATAATCATTGAGGAACTCTGAAGATGTTCTAAGAGATGTTATCAGAGATCCATATGACAGGAAGGGAAGATGAACTGGTCATGTGGCATGAGCAACAGATGATAATATACCCTCTTGCAGAAAGCCTTTCTTTTTTTCCCCTTGCCTTACTAGCATTTCCTCTTGCCTCCTATTTAAAAATACCTTGTGTACATTGAATTTATATATTTATACACATATCGTATCAAATGTCAGTTCTTCCAGGGCAGGGACTGTTTTCTTTTTATCTTTGAAACTCTTATGTCTGGCACGTAGTAGGCGCTTATTAAATGTTTCGAATTGAATTACACTGAATTGCTTAATTCCCAATTTGTGGGCAAAGCTGTAGATATCCTTCTCCTCGCTGGAGCATGAATTCTGTTGAGGATTTTAAAAAAATATATATGCGTGGTACAAGAACTTTAAGATTCTATGAGTCTAGCGTCAGATTTTCTGTATAAAGGGTGAATATAATGGAAGTCTAATTACTGTAGCTGGAAGCTAAGGATCAATAGCTTTATAACAGAGCAAGAAGAGAACAGAATGAGCTGTTATGAGGTTAGAGTATAAATTGATTTTTTTTTTTTGCTTTTAATTCCACCTATGTCTAATGCCTACAAATAAGACTTACTTGACATAATTGCATTTGGATCTTTCACAACTTAATTTTATTATGGCAAATATTCTTTTGTCTTTTCCCTTCTCTGTAATAAAATATGCTAGGGTGTTCATCTGGAAACAAAATTGCATCTGTCCAGCTGGCACTTGATTATTGGATATTACTGAACAGAGAAAGCTCACTTCTAGAGGCATATGTTATGGTTTGAGTTGAATTTTTTTTCAAAGGAATTAATTTCCAAGATTTAAGATGAATTGTTTTGGGTTGAACAATTTTCACCTGACAAGTGAAACAAGATGGTAGATTTTTCGACAAGAGGAGTGGAAACTTATATTGTTATCAACCGTAAAACATTTCCTACTCTTAAAAGATTGAATTACATCTCCTCCTTCCCCCTCTGTTCCTAATGATTTCTTTAAAATAAAGACTTTCTGTATATAATTGGTTTCTTATCCCCTTTTTGATGAGTGGTGGATGATTGAAACTTTTAGCTAATTAGTTGTGGCTGATTAGATAAGTGCTTAGGAAGAGTCAGATTAAATATGATTTTAAAAAATTTTACTGTGCTCACTTGGTTGGAAAAAAAGTACTAGCGTCAAGTTCACTAAACTTTGAACTGATAAAGAAAAAAAAATCCGTGATTTCCGTCTGATGGGCTTTGGCACAAGAGGAATAAGACATAATCTTTGAAAGTAAAAGTAATAAGAAAAATCACGGTCCCTAAACACTGCTCCTCTACTCCTTTGCCAGGTGGCATTATCCACTCAATTTAGTTGTGTTGCTTGATTTTTCTTAATAAAACACCTGCAGCTTTGAATTCTCACAGCTGCCTTCTCTATAAGTATTGTGTCTGAAGGTGGAAAATATGTTGCTGGGTGAATATATTATAGTAATATTCTCACCAAGACATTTCATAGACTCCCTTCAAAATGATTGAATTCAACCACATTTTTTTAGAAAGATGGAATATCCTTGGCTTGTCAGGCAAACTTTCTCACTTTTGTGAGGAGCGTTTGGGACTTTTGCTTAGACTGGAGGAGTCAGAGAGGTGGTAGGGAAGGTCAGAGGGTGGTAGGTGGTAGGAAAGGTAGAACAGCAAGAGGCACCATATGTAGTGCACCCCACAGAAGACTGCAGCTGATCCTACTCACCTTGCTCTGAGATAGAATCCAGTGGCCAGGCAAAATGAGAGAAACTTGACCAGTGCTCAGAAAGTGGAGAAGTAGAAATAACAGCTATCCTGAGTCCCAGTTTTCCCTGGAGCCTGTGTTAACCTCTATATCATAGGTGAGTCAAGACTCTTCATTAATTGCTGTCCTAGGGAAAATATGTGAGAACTGTGTGTGGTAGAGCGGCTCTTTTGCCGCTCGAAGGAAGACACAGATTGTTTATGCCCTAGAACTTTTTGGTCCAGGTTGATCTTATGTATTGGGGGAAGTTCTTGGGTCTAGGAGGGGTGGGTTTAGAAGTGTTATTATGCATAGTCACTTTGTACTATTATTGATTCTGTGTGTGTGTGTGTGTGTGTGTGTGTGTGTGAGACAAACAGAGAGAGAGAGAGAGAGAGAGAGAGAGAGAGAGAGAGAGAGAGAGAATGTGAATGTGTGTCTAATTACAGGAACTCAGTTTCATTATGCCAAGTTCATGTGACTTCAACTCATTAAAATAAAAATACTTTCAGAAAGAAGTGATGTTAGCCAGTGGATGAATAAATGAGCAATTGAAAGAAAAAGCATTTACGTAGTTCACATCATGTACCAAATATTTTGCTAAGCCCTGTGGATACAAATATAAAAATGAACATGGTGCCTGCTTTCAAGGACTTTACATCCTAACATGGGAAGGAGCTGGTGTAGGGGCGACAACACATTTAGAAAGGATGGCCAGGAAGCTGTATTTTTGTTAAGAAAGTTACTGGTAAATAGGGTATAACACAATTAGTATGATTGTGGTTCAAGAACTGGGAAGGGTAGGAAGTAATAGAGGCACTGTGCATGCTGGTTAAGCATCTGCCAATGGCAGAAGCACTAACAGAAGAATGGCTGGAACCAGGCTTAGATGGGTGGTTGGTTGGGGCATCAAGTTAGGAAATTCCAGAGGTAAAATGATTAGGTCTTTGGGCATATTTTCTTGTTCAGGTATCAAAGTAACTGACAAAAAAAGATGAACAGGGAGTGTGGGCTCAGAGCTTATTTTAATTGGTAGATGCACAAATCCATGTACCTCTAGATGGTAGTTGATATTAATATGAGTGGCAGAACAGAAGAATGGAAGACATCCATATCTCTATCTCTGTAATTATCTGATAACTGTAGAGAACCTGGCTCTTAACTCAGCATTTTCATCTCCCTGGTGCAATTACAAAATACCAGAGTGAGTAAGGGACTTCCCAATGAAGATCTATCAGTGTCAACATGTGGTTAAATACTGAGAGTATGATGAGAAAGCAGCAATGATTTCCCCCAAATCCCTCAGCTAGTTAGTGGTAGAACTCATTCTCAATCCAGTTCACCTGAATCCCAGTTCAGTTCTTTACACCATGTTTTCTTCCTATTTGTTGCTTAAGAGAGTGAATGTAAAATGTACTAGATGATTCATAATACTAGAAACTTGATGAAAAGTCTAATTATTAATGGAAGGGTTCCAGTTAGTCAACAAGTGTTTCTTTTTATGTTATTTATAAGCTCTTGTAATCCAAATTTGGGGAAAATACCTGCCGTAGACCACCAGCTCTGAAATAAAACCCAGAACAGCAGAAGGGGACTCAAGTTAATGAGCAACTTGAGGCTTTTAAATAAAATGCATGTTTTAATTGCATTTCTCTTTTGTGCCTCCCTGTTAAACAGTGTGTACTGTGGCTCCTGGTTGCCACACAGTGTGTTAATGGCAATGGCTGTGATGGTGTTGTGGAGGTAATATGGGGAATGGAGGTGTACATGCCTGTTAGGTTCACTGCTATTGTTTCCTTTCATTCTCATGAGTTTCTTAGGGTTGGCTCTGAGTAAATTAAGGAAGAGAAACTCTCTCCAAAAATTTTATTTCCTCATCCATTCTATTTCCAACTACAATTCTCCAGAAAACCAAAAGAAATAATATAGGACTCATCTGAATGCTATATTATAATTCACTTTTACATAGTACTTACAGATTAGAAAATTGGTATTGGGGACTTTTAGGAAACTGTCCTGGGGCAGCTAAGTGGTGCAGTAAACTATCAGCCCTGGAGTCAGGAGGATCTGAGTTCACATCCATCCTCAGACACTTGACACTTACCAGGGTGTGTGACCCTGCATAGTCACTTAACCTCGATTGCCTCACCTAAAAAAAACCACTATTCTCAGACTGGCTGTCAAGGTTCCATACTAATTAGCTCAACTATTTCCTACTGTTTTTCAAAACATACTGCCATAGTAAGGATGGACTCCTGACTACTATGTCAAGAATTTACCACATTTGTTCTCATCTCTTATGTTCTTTATTTAATGCCCTCTTCTTTCTGTTCAGCTGGCTTTGCACTTACTGAATGACTGGATGTTAGGGGTAAGGAAGAGAGAAGGAATCAAAGATACTTCCATTTTCAAGTCTGAGTTAATGGGAGAATGGTGGTATCATTAAAAGAAATAAAAATGTTGGAAACAGTGGGAGGTATGTGTGTTCGTCCTTCGTTGCCAAAGAAGATTGTGCCATCAGAAAAATAATGACATGATTTGCAATTGATTTTGTTTTGAGTGAGGAAGGGCTGTGTAGGTCAGCAGCCTCACTTCTCCTCCAGAGCCATCTGAATCCAGTGACCTAATATTCATCAGGATGACAGGAGATGATCCAGGATGAGGCAATTGGGGTTAAGTGACTTGCCCAAGGTCACACAGCTAGTGAGTGTCAAGTGTCAGACGTGAGATTTGAACTCAGGTCCTCCTGACTCCTGGTGCTCTATCCACTGCACCACCTAGCTGCCCCATAGGGGGAGGTAAATGAGATATTGAATTTGATTTGTAATCTGGCAAGGTCCCTGCTAGATATTCAGATATAACTTGGGGAGCGGGGGAAAGCTGATAATGGATACATGGATTTTAGCCATGTAGAATCATAAATGAAACAATGGGAGTAAAGGAGATTGCCAAGAAAAAAAAGGGTAGAGAGAGGAGAGAAGGCCAGGAACATCATTTGGAGAATACCTATGTTTATGGAGAAGGAAAAGCAAAAGGACCCGTGAAGAAGACAGAGAAATATTGGTCAGAGGCGTAAGAAAAGAAGTCAGTGTTTTGGAAGTCAAGGGATGCATGTTTCAAGAATGAGAAGGTACACAAAAAATCTCAAATGTTGCAGAGACATTAAGAGGATTTGACATTGATTTTTTTCAAAAGCCTCTTGCATTCAGTCATTGGGAGGTCATTGGACTCTCCTGATGGAGCGTTTTCCAGTAGAATACTGGGAAGGAAGGTAGATTATAAGGGCTTAAAAAATGAGTGTGTGGTGAGGAAATGGAATTATTGCTCTTGAAGTTACTCTTCAAAGATATTTGATGGTGAAAGAAAGAAGAAAAAGAATTATCGCTTGAGCGGGTAGCAGGCTAATGGGAAAGATTTTTTTTAAATGATAAGGGAGATCTAAGAGTTTAGGTAGAGAGAGTAACTAGTAGAGAGGAAAACACTGACCATATAAGAGAAAGACAAAGCGTGATTGCTACAGTAAATTCCTAGAGGAATAAAGAGGGGAGGGGATCAATATCACAGGTTGAAGGATGAGTCTTACAATAAAGAAGGGACATTTAATCCTTAGAGAGAGTTGTGAAAGCAGAGATCCTGTGTTAAGCTACATCTCCTCTTGAGGTGGAAAGGAGAAAAGTGGAGAGATTTTAGTATAACCCAAATGACAGATGGACCGGGGGCGGGGGGGGGGGGGGGGTTGGGTCTTTATGTTGATAACTTTACCCTACAAATGTCACATCCTTCCAAGCATTGGGTTAATGAAAATACCAAACACAGAGTAGTTTTATTTAAGATAATTAAGAACGCAGAACCTTTATCTAAATCCTCAGCAAACAATGGAAAACCCATCTTGCAGAACGGCTTGGTTCAGTGGAAAGAACAATGAATTTGGAGTCAGAGGACGTAGGTTCAAATCCCTTTTGATAACCCTTACCTCTAGTGTCTTCCCTTTGTTGATAATTTCCAATTTTTCCTATATATCTTGTATTTTTACATGATTGTTTACATGTTGTTTAGATTGTAATCTCCCTGAGGTCAAAACCTGAATTTTCCCTCTTTTTGTTTCCTAAGTGTTTAGCATAGTGCCTAACGCTTTAGTAGGCACTTAAATGTTGATTGATTCACTTTTTAAATTAATTAATGAGGGATTAATCTCTCTCGCTAGACTAAGAGTTCTTAGAGAGTAGGAATTTTTACCACCCTTTCTCCGTGTCCTTAGCACTTAACATTCTGCCTGGTACAAACAGGTGCCTAATAAAAGCTTATTGATGACTACTACCGACATTAGGCAAGCCATTTAACCTCTTTGAGGTACAGTTTTCCCATCTGGAAATAGACTTTCAAGTTCCCTCTAGCTTAAATCTATGATCCTATACTTCTAAAGGTTTGATATTTCTAGGGAATTGGGGCAGCTGGGTGGTGCAGTGGATAGAGCACCAGCTCAGGAGTCAGTAGGACCTGAGTTCAAATCTCACCTCAGACACTTGATACTTGGGCAAGTCACTTTACCCTAATTGCCTCATCTCCAGCCATCCTGACGAATATCTGGTCATTGGACCTAGATGGCTCTGGAGGAGAAGTGAGGCTGGTGACCTGCACAGCCCTCCCTCCCTCAAAACAAAGTCAAGGGCAAGTCATGTCATTATTTCTCTGATGGCATGGTCTTCTTCGGCAATGAAGGGATGAACACAATTTCTAATGTGGAGAACAGAGTAGGAAGATAATTAGTGATGGATAAATAGATGCTGACTTTCAGTGAGGCCCTTGCTGAAGTTCAACAATATACATTTCTAATGGGCCCAATTACGATGATTTTGTGACTGATCAGCAACATTTAACAGTTCTTGGACTGGGAACAGAGAAAGTAAAGGAAATTAAGCAAGGGTGGCAATGAGCAAGGACCAATCAATGGAATTTGAAGGGCAAGGACCCAATTAAATTTAAGTTCCCTTAAATGTATATTTATGAAATACCTATGTCCAAAGCAGCCTGCTAAATGTTGATCTACAGTTTGTAACTTAAGTGAGGTAATGTGATATGGTGGATAAAGAACTGGCCTTAGAATCAGGAAGAGCTAGGTTCCAGTAATACTTCAGACATACATTAGCTATGTTACCCTCAGCAAGTTATTTAACTTCTCATTGCACCAGGCAACTTTCTAAGACTTTAAGTTATGAAGTAGTTACTAAATTGCATTGGTAGAAGGAATTTGTTATACCTGAAATCAATCTATGTGTAAGAAATTATAGGTTAGTATACCCTTACCCCATTTACTTTCACCACCCCTTTTCTAAGCCCCCTTCTCAATTTACAATCTTATAGAAATGACTAAGGATATGCTGAGTGGGGTGAGGGAGTAGAGGTCACTATGAGGATGAAGACAACCTTCACAGGAGAAACTAGAGAATTAGCGATAGTGGACAATTTCAGGATTTGTATTTTTAGAGGAAAAATAATTCTTTAACCATAGGGCTTTCCCCTTGCAAGGAGGAGAATCAGGCTGAATATTAATAATACATGTCTCTATTTTTTTATCCAGTTGTCTGTTTGCCTTTCTCTTTTCACATGTAGTCCTAGGGAAGGAGTTCTCTGCCTATCAGAAATGATTCCTTACTTTTCTACGCATCTTGGAATCCTGAGTTTCTCTCAAAGCTCAATTCAATGGCCACCTCTTACTGGAAACCTTTCCCCATGCTCCTAGTTGTTAGTATTTATTTATCTATGTACATATTTCCTCAGTAGAACGTAAACTCCTTGAGAACAGGCACAGTTTTTCATTTGTTCTTTATATCCTCAGCACCTAAATACTAAGTGCCCTACTAAGAACAGTGGTCAGTAAATGTTCGTTGAATTGAATTTTCAAATTCTTTTAGTTCTGAGACCACGTAGGCAATCAAATAACCTCCCCTTTTCCCTCACCTCATGTGATTTCATATGCTTTTCAAACCACCACCACAACAAATTCATTCTATTTGAATGAATGGCATTATATTGGATGGTATTTCCATGGTTCAGTAATCTCATCAGCATAAGTATTCAAGTAAATTCCGAATGCCAACACTGAAACTGTTGTATTTTAAACATGAACACAAAGAGAGGAAATTCCTTTGGTTATGAGAGGACCCCAGCAGATTGCTTTCACAGAACCAGTATCTCACTGCAGCAGGGGCTATGTTTTGTTTAAATGGCTATGTACAGCACTTAGCATAGCCGTGTGGATGGTGTATACAGGTGGATACTTTAAAGGAAGAGAAAAGAAAAGAAAAAGGTTTTGATGCTTACTCAGCAAATGTCTTAATGGAATAATAAGGGAATATCAGATACAACATTGGCCTATAAATTACTTTGTTCATGTTGAAAGTTTAGGGAAAAGGCAGGGGGAATAGAAAAGAAGACATTATGTTAGAAAGTTTATTTAACTCACAAGCTGAGTCTACATAGCTGTGAAGTTTTTTGATTCCAAAAATATCCTTGGATACAGTCTTGCAAAACCCTCTCAATACTTATAGTGGAAAGATGGATTTCTATGGTATTTAAAAATGAAAAGAGGCTTTACTCTGTTAATGTAGAAAAGGTTTGTAAATTGAGTACAGTTCTTCAAGGAAAAAATACTAAATCTCTGCCCTTTTAATAAAGTCTTGTAAACTCTGCTTGTTCATTCGTTGACCTGCATGTGTTTTCACTTGGACTTCAGAAGAGGAAAGGCCCATTTAAAACATGTAAGTAATGAAACAGGACAAGCATAGCAGGGAGGCTAATAAGGGTAGGAAAGAATGGCTAACACTAGGGAAATAAACTTTAATTTTAACTTGTAATGGATGATTCTCTAAGACTGTAAGCTGACAGATGTTTCATTCTTCCCTTTATCAGAGCGAAGATGGTGAGAAGGAACATTCTTTACCCGTAATGTCGTATTTTCCTTCTCAAATATGGTGCTTAATGTATTGTGGCCTAATTAAGCACGTGAATATCATTAAGCATTTTGTTTTGCATTGTCTTAAAGGGATGAAAAATTGTCAGGATCTGTGAGATGGTAGCAGTTCATTTCAAATTGAAGAACTATTCTACTCTCTCTTGAGTGAATGTAAGTTCCTTGAGGGCAGGCCTTACTTTGATTTATTTTTTTCTTTTTCCTTTGTGTCCACAGTGCTTGATGAAGTGCCTTGGAACAGAGTAAGTGTTTATTAAAAGATAATAAATACCTGGATAGGAAATGTCTTAGTTGCTGTTACACTCGTTTCTCAATTTATTAGTGAAGAGAAGAAAATCTTTGTCAAGTGCCATTTCTAAACTTCAGGGGAACTTTGCTTGAAGGTCTTTAAAAAATCTGTTGATTACAACAATTATTTAAAATATTTTCTGCATAATAGGAATATAATGAAGGTATGTGTATAGAGTACATGAAAAGTGAGACTGAGGGAGAAAGCAACATTTTGGAATTCCATCGTTGACAGTGTCATGGTTCAAGAGTAGTGCTTTGGGGGCAGTGTTCTACCTATAGCTAGATGCCTGAGCCTATCAACATGGGCAAAGTGAAGGGATGACTTTGAAAATGATGTTTTGTTTACCAGTATTAGACACAGTTGTTATTATTTCTAGAGTGCTGGGCTGACTAGGTCACTTCCCACTCAATAAACTCCATTGGCTCTCTATTTAATGTAGCATCAAATACTATTTAACCTTTATCTCATCCTTTTAAAATGCCTATTTTTGTGTGTCAGTTTTTAAACATACATACTTTATTAGTATTTTTATGCGTAAGTAAACATTATCTATCTATCTATTTAGCTAGCTAGCTAGCTATCATTTCCCTACCTAACCTTTTTACTGATAAGAGAGCATGATTACAAATGTTTGGAGACCACTGCTATAGGAATTCTATTGAATCCTAGGTTCCTTTAACCTGACCCTGACTCTGAATATGCTCCCCTTTGTCAATGTTCTGCCTAAAATGTGGCATCCAGAACTAAACATTATATTACAGATGTGGTTTAACCAGAGTCTCTTTTCTTTTCATCCCCTCATCCCCTCTTTCCCTTTGTCCTTCCTCCCTTTCTCTTTTCCTTTCCTTTTTAGAAGGAGTAAGTGGTATTAGGGAAAGTGATAATGAAAAGAGAAAGGAAGGAAGGAAGGAGAAAGGAAAGGAGGTGGAGAAGAGGAAGGAAAGGGAAGGGATAGAGCTCTGGACCTTGAGTCAGTAAGCCCTGAGTTCAAATTAGGTTTCTGACATTACTATGTAACCCTGGAAAATCACTTAACTGCTATTCGCCTCAGTTTCCTCAACTGTAAAAAAATACAGTTTCTCAACTGTAAAAACAAAATAATATCACCTACCCCTGAGGTTGTTGTGAGGGACATTTGAGATAATATTTGTAAAAAAAAAACGCTTAAAAGAGTGCCTGGCATATAATAGGAGCTATATAAATGCTTATTCCTTTTTCTCCTCTCCCTTTTTTGATTTGATTGAACGTGGCATTCAATATAGCATAAGCAAAACATATACAGATATAGCAAGTAAATTGATCTAATACTTTAATCTAATCTTGCAGTTATAGTCATAACTTAGAAATACAGTAATTCTAAGAAAAGGTCCATTTCTGAAATCAAAGGAAGAATCCCTTTTTTTCCTAAAAGAAAAACTGTGATTTCCATTAGAAAACAGGCTATTGGGGTGGAGCCAAGATGGTGGAGTAGAAAGACTCATATACTCTAGCTCTTCCCCCACAGTCCATAAAATACCTGTGAAGAAACACTCTCAATAGATTCTGGAGCAGCAGAGGTCCCAGAGTGAGGGAGTGGAGGAGATTTTCAGCCCAGGGTGACCTGGAGGGCTGGTGGGAGGGGTCTGTTGCACTGAATGCAGAGAGTGGAGCACAGCCCTGGCAGCACTGTGCCTAGAGGAGCAGGGCTGGAACAGGCTTCAGTGACAGAATCCTCTGGCAGCAGAGGTTTGCAGATCCCTCAACCCACAGGTGCCAAGGGCATCTTCAAATGTCAGTGAGAGGGCTTTTTCACCTCAGTGACAAGGGAGCAGGGTCCTCCCCTACTCCTGCAGCGGCCTGGAAGCAGCAGCAGGGGAGATGGCTGGTGGTGGCCTAGGCAGGCAGCAGCCAGCATCTATTGTTCCTTTTTTGGAGTGCTCAGCATAAAGCCCCTGGGGGAATTGAGCATCTGATCTAAATCTCATTTGGGAGCCTAGTCAGGAAGTAAACTCCTCTCCCTTGATCCTGCCACTTTGGAGGAACTGAGAACTTACAGGTCCCCAGAGTATACTCTACTCTTGACAAAGGACCCAAAAGTCAAGTAACTGGTTGGGAAACTGCCCAAAAAACAGAAAAAAATAAGACTATAGAAGGTTACTTTCTTGGTGAGTAAGTATTCTCTCCCATCTTTTCAGATGAGGAAGAACAATGTTTACCATCAGGGGAAGACATAGAAGTCAAGGCTTCTGCATCCAAAAGCTCCAAAATAAATATGCAATGTTCCCAGGGCATGGAGAAGCTCAAAAAGCACTTTGAAAAACAAGTAATAGAGGTGGAGGAAAAATTGGGAAGAGAAATGAGAGAGATGCAAGAAAATCATGAAAAGCAAGCCAACAACTTGCGAAAGGAGACCCCGAAAATGCTTTAAAAATAGGCTAACTCAATTGGCAAAAGAGATCCAAAAAGCCAACGAGGAGAAGAATGCTTTAAAAAGCAGAATTAGCCAAATGGAAAAGGAGGTTCAAAAGCTCACTGAAGAAACTAGTTCTCTCAAAATTAGAATGGAACAGATGGAAGCTAATGACTTTATGAGAAACCAAGAAATTACAAAACAAAACCAAAAGAATGAAAGCTGGAAGATAATGTGAAATATCTCATTGGAAAAAACAACTGACTTGGAAAATAGATCCAGGAGAGACAATTTAAAAATGATGGGACTACCTGAAGTCATGATCAAAAAAAGAGCCTAGACATTGTCTTTCATGAAATTATCAAGGAAAACTGCCCTGATATTTTAGAACCAGAGGGCAAAATAAGCATTGGAAGAATCCACCAATCACCTCCTGAAAGAGATCCAAAAAGAGAAAATCCTAGGAATATTGTTGCCAAATTCCAGAGTTCGAAGGTCAAGGAGAAAATATTTCAAGCAGCTACAAAGAAACAATTCAAGTATTGTGGAAATACAATCAGGATAATGTGAAATCTAGAAGCATTAAGGGATTGAAGAACTTGGAATATGATATTCCAGAAATCAAAGGAACTAGGATTAAAAGCAAGAATCACCTACCCATCAAAACTGAGTATAGTACTTGAGGGGGAAAAAATGGTCTTTCAATGAAATGGAGGACTTTCAAGCATTCTTCATCAAGATCAGAGCTGAAAAGAAAATTTGACTTTCAAACACAAGAATCAAGAGAATCATGAAAAGGTAAACAGGAAAGAGAAAACACAAGGGACTTACTAAAGTTGAACTGTTTACATACCTACATGGAGAGATAATATTTGTAACTGTTGAAACTTTTCTCAGCATCTGGGTAGTTGGAGAGATTATGCGCACACACACACACACACAGAGCACAGGGTGAGTTGAATAGGAAGGGATCATATCTAAAAAAATAAAATTCAAGGATGAGAGAAGAATATCTTGGGAGGAGAAAGAGAGAAATGGAATGAGACAAATCATCTCTCATAGAAGAGGCAAGATAAAGCCTTTCTAATGGATGGGAAAAGAAGGGAGGAGAGAGGGAAAAAGTGAAGCTTACTCTCATCACATTTGGCTCAAGGAAGGAATAACATGCACGCTCAATCTGGTATGAAAATCTATCTTACACTATAGGAAAGTAGGGGAGAAGGGGATAAGCAGGGTGGAGGGGATGATGGAAGGAAGGGCAAATGGGAGGAGGGAGCAATTAGAAGTAAACATTCTTGGGGAGGGACAAGGTCAAAGAGGAGAATAGAAGAAATGAGGGGCAGGATAGGGTAGAGGGAAATGTAGTTAGTCTTATACAACATGACTATTGCAAAACTACACATATATAGCCTATATTGAATTGCTTGCCTTCTCAGTGGGGATGGGTGGGGAGGGAGGAAGGAAGAGAAGTTGGAACTCAAAGTTTTAGGAACAAATGTTGAGAATTGTTTTTGCATACAGCTAGGAAATAAAAAATACAGGTAATGGGGTGTAGAAATTCATCTTGCCCTATAGGACAAGAGAGAAGATGGGGATAAGGGAAGGGAGGGGTGTTAGTAGGAAGGGCACATTGGTGGAAGGGGCAATTAGAATGCAAGGAGTTTGGGGTGGGTGAGGGGAGAGATGGGGAGACAATTTGGAACTCAAAATTTTGTGGAAACGAATGTTGAAAACTTAAAATAAATTAATAAATAAAAATTAAAAAAGAAAACGGACTATTAAAGGATTGTAAGTGCATGATATTTGAGAGAGAATTAACATGAGGAAAATAAGGATGATATAGTTTGGACCCTAATTTTCTAATTTATTTTATTCTTTCTCTCCAAGAGTCAATACATGAAATGAAAAAATTGGTGGATTTCAAGAGAACGTTTGGGAGGCAGCTTTGCTGATTAGTTGCTTTTCTTTATTATTTTTGACTTTAAGGAACAATTTTCTTCAACCAGGAGCCGTAAGTGACATCTACACATCTGACATAAATAGGAAATCTGTCAAATGCTGCACGTAATTGCTAAAAATAAAAATGCCAGATACTTGTATCTTCATTCTACTTTGGAGTAGATTCAGAAAAATGTCCTTGGCCTCAAAATGATTTTGAATAAGGTTTAGAGGCTTTTGTGAGACTGGGCTTGTTTCCAACCCAGTTTCCCTTTGCCACTTCCAGGTAAGAACTGAGATCTTTGAGCACTGGTTGTTTAAAAGAACTGACCTATAAATAAACAGAGAAAATTACATTTTCTCAGCTACCTGGCCCTGAACCTTTAAACAAACATAGACATCTGAAAGAAACTTAAGAGAGTTAAATGTGAAAAGCAACAGCAGTTTTTTTGGGAAAAAAAAATCCCTGGCTCTTTTTTGTAGATGGTCATGCCCAGCTGAAAGCTTTTGCTTTTCCCAGAGTTTACAAAATCCAGCATGATCTCTTTTTGGAGTTACCTTGAGTTTCAGTCATCCTTGGCTCCAAGGTTAGTGTTATAGGCCAGTTGCCTGGTTGTGTTTGTAAGATGATGCAGATATTCAGACCATCACAATAGCAAGGAGGGCAGGAATCCTAGAACGGTTTTTAAGTCCATTCATTTTGGTTTGGGCTGTGTCCCTTAGTTTAATTGGAAGGTTCTCGCTCTGTCTTGAACTCATCAAGGACCGAATAAGGGTTTATGCAAGAATTCATTGGCTTTGTTTTTCCTAGCAAGTTTAATTTTAGGTTCAAGGTGCTCATCTGAGCCAAGATGACACTGATTTATTTTGATTAGATCATTAGCCACTAGATAATGGCTTCTATTTCTGGTGAGAAACACTTTGTCATCACTATTGCTAGTCAGATAATATGGAGGTGATAAATAGGCAACTCTATATTCTTATAATAATAATATTGATAATAATAATGTTTATATAGCACTTAATGTGTGCTAGGTACTCTGCTAAGTGCCCTACAGTTATTATGTCATTTGATCCTTACAATCATCCTGAGAGGAAGGTCCTGTTATTACCTCCATTTTACAGATGAGGAAGCTGAGCAAAACGGACATTAAATGACTTGTGTAGGGTCTGAAAAAGTTCCTGGATGGAATAGATTTTTTTTTTTACTTTATCTTTTTTAAAATGTTTATTTACATTTTTATTACTGAAAATCAACTTTCATTTGCTGTCAGCCCTCCACTTGCCACTCTCCTTTCCTTTCCTCCCCTTTCTCCACTTTTACTCCTAAAGCCTCCTCCCACCACTCTTAAAGACCTTTGTTTATAAGTCTCATACATTTTTATGCTGTATTTTTGCTAATTTTCACTACTTTTCTATGTTTTCTCTCTCTAGATTGTAAGCTCTTTGAGGCTGACTATATATGATTTATCAATATATGTTTCAAGCTTTGCATGGTGAATTGCCTGTAACTCATACCATGAATGTTTAGTAAGTATTTTATACCATCTAAGCACGTTATAAAAACTGAGTACTTGTCCGGAGGCTCTGAAGAACACTATAAAATCAGTTGTGATATTGTGGAAAAAAGTATGTCATATGGGAAAAGTATGCGATGTGAGTCAGAGAACTGAGATCAAATCTTTCCTCTGGTGTGATCCCTCACCTCCTTGGGGCCACTGTCTCCTCATTTGTAAACATGAGGGAGTTGGGCTAGGTAGTCTTTGAGGTCTTTCTCACATTTATAGTTCCATTTCTATTTGCAGAGTGTATTACTTTGGATCATCTAAGAAAGTTCGACAACATGAATTAAGTGTAAAGAAACCCTGGAAGAACTAAGCCTAAAGAAACACAACTTACATTTTTGAAAGATATGTTCAAAAGATGAAAACAAGCGCAGGTAATTGAGCCTGTATATAAAGTATGGAATCTAATAATAGCAGATGTTTAATAATTTTGTTGAATGAATTGAATATAGAAGTATCATAAATTAATTAAAATTCATAGTTCACTGAGACTAACCATAAACTCCATTGGTAACTAAAAGGTTTCCAACCCCATGTTGCCATTTCCACGCCTCTTTTCGGATATGTGGGGAAAGTATACTTTGATGCTCTGAAAGCCTTCTTTTTCCTGAAAGGATTAATGCAGTTTTTTTCTTGTTTTGTAAGATTCTCCCTTTCTCATAAATAAGGCAGATTTCCTTTCTGTACCAATAACTAAAGCAGTGGCTCCATCCATGCACACAAAGCGATTTGGAACAGCGATAGGAATCAACACATCAAACCAGTTGAATTCAGCCAAACAATCTGTTATTTTGAAAGCAATGGGTTATAATGGCTTGTTTGAATCCAGTGAGTTGTTTTTTCAAAGTAACAGTTGTTTGGCTAAGCTTCACTTTAAAAAAAAATGTAAACTATTTTGACTGTGTAGACACAACAAGGGTCTGCAAAATGCTGGAACAACTGGTTGGAAAGCATTGCTTTGCCTCTGAGTTTCCAAGTATTTGGAGTCACTGACTTCTCTTCCTTGGGGCTCTGTTTCTTAGTCTGTGAAATGAAAGGGTTGAATTAGGCGATCTCTATGTTCTCTCCTCACTCTAAATTTTATGACCTATGACTGCCTTATTTTTTCCTACTAATTGAATTGTCAATTGCTTTGGTGTTGGCAGCACTGGCGGCAGCTGAGATTGAGCAAACCGAGGCAAAACACCATCTGCTTTGTTGGGATCAGGTGAATCTATCCCAAAGCTGGTCTTGGAACTGGGAACCACCAGTAGGAGAAGAGTCTGGGGCTGTTATGTACAGTCACCCAAAAGAGAGAAGACCTAGGAAATATTGTCTTGTATACAGTACAAACAACATGCAGATTAGTCCATTTTTGTGGTTCTACAGCTTTGCCCAATATAACTTATCATTGCATGTAGTTTGAGACATAAAAGAAGGATTGTGATATTTTTAACATAAACTCTTTTTGAAAGATAGAAGAATCAAATATCAAAGGATCCCAGAAGTTTCAGAAGTATAGCTAGAATACCTAATGTCTATAGGACAAGTTACTGTATTTTATATTGTTTTATTTTAAAATATACTTATCTTAGCCAGGTTGGAAGTTCAATGGCTATTCACAGGCACATCTCTATACTCCATTTCTGATCTGGATAAATTTGGTCTTCCTCAGGCATCCTTGTGGCTCACCTGATATCAGGAGCTCACCATATTGGTACCAGAGTTAGTGGGGACACCTGATCAACTTAGCACACTGATGCTTGGTATGCCTGAGCCCAAACAATCTGCCAGCTTCAGCTTCTATTAGCAAAGACTGCAGCTGTTTATGATGCTTTTAAAGTTACAAGTTGCTTTTAGAAATATTATTTTAAAATATTTACTATTTTTCTTCAAAAAAATTTGTAATGAATAGAGGTTCCCACCAATGAAATTGGGATCACACAAAATCAGATGAGAGAGAAAAAAAGTAATGTGGATTCACAGGGTCAATTTATATTTTTAGAAATATACATTCAGAAGATGGAAGCAAGGGCAGATAGATAATTGAGGCTGCATATAAAGAATGGTGACTTACAAATAGTAAATATTTAACAAATGCTTCTTTATGTAAATTGAAATATTATATATGGTCTTGTGAGAACAGTATTAAGTTACATTCAAATTCATAATGAACTGAGGCTGACCATAAACTTCAACAGAAAAAAAGGGTCCCACCCCATTTTTTAGATATGTGCGGAGAAGATAAAAAAGGGCATATGGTCAGTGCTTGGGGTATCATGAACAATTGTAATAGATAATAAAGAAGGCATTTTTCATTTTATTTCTGATTTTTCTGACAAGGAGAATAGTTTTCAACCTGCAAAGAATGGAACAAAAATGGGTAAGTGAAGAAGAGATAAAAATGTGAGACTACCTTCAGTGTGTTCAAGTCAATAGGGTATGCAAGAACTACATGCAGTTGTGCATAACTTGTACACTGTGCAGAAGAACATTGTACACAGTGACAGCAATTATGATGATCTTTGAAAGAGTATGGGAAATAAAACAGTACTTTAGGACCAAAATAGTTCAACATTGCTCCAGTTATCAAATAGGTGAGGAGGGTAGAGTCTATAAACTCTAGCTGGCAGTCTTGACTTGATTACTGGCAAAATTCTAGTTATAGTGTTATTATTAAAGTGTTATAAATAATAGTGTTATTATTAAAGGGATAACTCCTGAAGGTTATCATCTGGAAGGATTACATTTTTTTTCTTCTTGGTTTCAGAGGGCAGGTCTAAGTAGCTGTCAAGAAGATCACAGAAGGGGAAAATTCCTAATTGGAGCTTCCTAAAAGTGGAAGGTACTAAAAATATTTGTAACAACTCTTTTTGTGGTGGGTAAGAATTGAAAATTGAGGGAATGCCCATCAACTGGGGAATGGCTAAACAAACTGTGGTATATGATTGTGATGGAATATTATTGCGCTATAAGAAATGACAAGCAGAATGATTTCAGAAAAATCTGGAAAAACTTACATGAACTGATGCAAAGTGAAGTGAACAGAACCAGGAGAACATCGTACATAGTGACGGCAATGTTGTATGATGAAGAACTGTGAATGACAGCTATTTTCAGCAATACAATGATCCAAGAAAATCCCAAAGGACTGATGGATGAAGTATATACTATCTGCTTCCAGAAAATTTTTGTTATTGTTTGAATACAGATTTAAGCATGCTATTTTTCACTTTCTTCCTTTCATTCTTTTTCTTTTATTGGAGTCTTATTTTACATAATGACTAATATGGAAATGTTTTACACGATTGCATGTGTATAACCTATATCTGATTGCTTACTGTCTCAGAAAGAGGAGAAGGGAGGAAGGAAGAGAGAGACAGAATTTGGAACTCAAAATAAAAAAAACCCTCAAATGTTAAAAAATTGTTTTAACATGTAATTGGGGGGAAATAAAATACATTAAAAAATAAAATGCCAAAGATGGACTAGAAAAAATAACAAGAATTTTTAAGGTTAAAAAAAGTGGAATGTACAGTTTCAGGAGATGGGTGAGTTCTACGTACTGCAATTCTTCAAATGGAGGCTAACTCTGCATTTGTCAGATGTAGAGGACAAGCCTATTTAGGAATGTTTTGGAGTAGAAAGCTTGTTAGCTCCTCTCCAACTCTGAGATTCTATAAATTGGGAACATACAGAGATTTATTTTGACTGCTATGTCAAAGTTAAGAATTAAATATTCATTATATATGCACATAAAGAGCATCTACATATGATAATATATTTCTATATGCACATAGAATGTAATAGATACTGTTTTTTCTGTTTTAAACTATTCTCTTGGTGAATGGAATTACTCACGAAGGAAGTGAGTGCCTTAGCTCAGTGGTGATAATCTCCTACAGGCAATTTCACTTAATTAGGGGAGAAATGTCCTAATTTGCAGGGGAAAAGACAGTCATCTTGAGAATAATTAATTCCTACTATGAAAAATGCATATATAAGTGTGGTTACCTTCAAAAATTAATTACCTCATTTTTGGATATTTGTCTTGTCTAGAATGCAGCATCCTTCAAAATGTAATTAAAATATTTAGTAAATGGCAAATGAAAATGAAAAATCATTGCTTATGCTGTTTATAGACCAATGTACAGGGTAAGCAGACTGTTAGTACAGAACTAGTGAATATAAATGTCAGGCTTCTGGTGCCTTTAGAATGCACCTCAGAACAGCAAAACAGATAAAACTATCCCAGATGAACCTCTAAAATGCAATCCATGTGTGCCATGAGACCAGATAGACCAGATTCCAAAATAAAAAATGACCGATAACATCATCATGCTTTGTGCCCTATTCCAGAAAAGTCTGGCAGCTTCTGAAGATATCTCTTCCATTGTATTTGAATCAGCTCACCTGCTAGCAACCAAAAAACATTAAGAATATCAAAATATGACAAAATAGAAATGAATGAGCCTTGGGAACTAGTCTAGTGGCAAGAAACAAATCCATAGCCTGAATAGGAAGTTTCTGCA
This sequence comes from Bettongia penicillata ogilbyi, assembly GCA_023548195.1. Classification (NCBI taxonomy): domain Eukaryota; kingdom Metazoa; phylum Chordata; class Mammalia; order Diprotodontia; family Potoroidae; genus Bettongia; species Bettongia penicillata. Next base: position 4,828,742 of record JAJHZJ010000291.1, read on the forward strand.
ATAGGGATGCAGCTAGCGCAATCTTTGGTGATGAATGTATTGGCATCCCCACAAGCAATGTCTTGCTTGCTTTGGTCCAAGAACTCTCCTGATTGGGTCTGGAATTCCTCTTTTTTATTTTTTTTAACACCTGCCAGCTTACAGTTCTTCTGGCTGCATCTCAGAAGACCCTACTGCTTGAAGTAAAGGTAGCTACTTCCTGCACCTGTCATTTATCTCCTCTCACGGTTCTTTCTTCCAGGACCTTCTGTCTTGCTCTTCTTGAGTATGCACCTTCTTCTCACAGAATTCTAGAAAACGAAGGCTTTGGCTTAATATTTGTTGTGGCATGCCCTGAATAGGGAGGAAAGAGTTTGGTCATCTGCTGGCTCTTGTCTATGCTTCCTACCTTTCATTTATCTTCTCTGTTTAATAGTCCATTGGTGCCACCTATTAAATGACTTATAGATGAGTTCATCCCTTCTTTGGGAGACTTAAAATGTTTTCTTGAAACTTCATGAACTCAGAGAGGGATAAGATGGATCTAGAACTGCATCACTGAGCATCATTTTCTTTCTCTTCCATAGCCGGAGATGGCATTACAGCAACACTGTTGTTTCAGAAATAAAATATGCCAATTTTTTGCACTCTCACATTCTTTAGAAATCTGTAAAACAAGGAAAATAACAACTTTCCACCCACCTCCCTCTCAGTGGTGTGGGGTGAAATAATTGAATTGGTGTTTGCAAAGTGCTTTGAGATGTTGAGGTGAAAGGCTGCATACAAAGTATTGCTAACAACATCAAATAATTTGGAATTACCGCTAGAATTTACCGCAGAAATTGCTGCATCAATCTCAGCATCAATTCAGAAAGTTCCCCTGATGAAAAAGCACTTTTCTCTACATGAGCACAAAAAAACCTTGTCTTTGGAATTGTGTTTAAGCAGTTGCTGCACAGGTATCCCTCCTGATCATTCCCAGCATTAGACCTGAATGGAAACTCATTGAGTTTCTGACAGTGGACTGGACAGCCAGGAAAGTTATTCTGGGGATAATCTTATGGCTTCCAACAGGAAGTTTGGAAATGTCAATTTTGGTATAAAATCTTTCATTTCTATGTCAAAAATTACCCAAGATGACCCCCGCTCCAGCATTGAAAAGGATTTATTTTTCCTTAGGATTACCTTTTAGATTATTTTTTAAAAAGCTGAACCATTTTTCCTTTATTTCACGAGTACATAGTTCAGATGGAAATAACCTTTGTGTGTGAGCTTACCTAAGAAAACGTAGATCAGATGTATCCCCTTCCTACCCCTGAATTACACAAACAAAAATGCTTTAAAATCATCCAGTAAGAAGTAATAGGCCTTGATAAGGGACCTATCCTTTCATTTTATGGAAAAGCCCTGGAAGAGTCAGGACCGCACAAGTAATAAATGTTGAAGGAAGGATTTGTCTGTTAACAAATCTTAAAGTTCAAAGGAAGGATTTGAACCCAGAACCTTTGAGTCTCAATCCAATACTCCAATCATTATACCCATCTGAGCATGTATTAGCTCCCCCGTATATCATTCCAGGGCTAAAAGCTAATGGAGGATGGCAATGGAGGGTTAGGGATAGCCCTTAGTATCTTATTAACTCTCCCAGATGATTGCCTACTGTCTCTGGGGAGCCAGTGGATGGCTTGGCCCTGTTTGCCTCATGATATTTCTCCACTAGTCATGGTAATCACTTCAAAACACTAATCTTGTCTTAGTCATCTGAAAACTCTGACTGCATTCATGTCACAGTCTGTCTTTTCTATGTGGAGTATGATGGAGTCTAGAGAATCATGGGATCTCAGAGTTGGACGGGAGACCATCTAGTCTCATTCCTACCTGAACAACAATCTCCTTTACAGTTCAACAAAGGATCAACCAGTGTCTGCTGGAAGACCTCCAGTAAGAACGTACTACCTCCTGTGTAAGCCCATTCCTCTCTGCTTTGAGGTTTTCCCTTTCTATTAAGCAGACATTTACCTCTTTGTGTCTCTCTTTCATTGCTTCTGCCCCTACTCTCTGGGGTCAAGCAAAGTAAGTGTAATTCCTCTTCCATATTACAGCCTTTCAAATACCTAGAGTCAGTTGTGTATGAAACAGTAGAAAGACCATTGGTTTTGGACTGAGAGAAATTGGGTTCATATCCTAGCTCTGTTTACTGTATGAACCTGTTTCCTTTCTCTGTAAAATAAGAGACTTGGGCTAGATGACCTCTAAGATCTTTTCCAGTTCTAATAGCTAATATTAATATGGTGTCTACCATGTGCTAGGCACTGCATTAAGCACTTTTTACAAATATTACCGCATTTGATTCTTGCAACAGTCCTATGAAGTAAGTACTGTGGTTACTTCCATTTTACAGTTGAGGAAACTGAGGCAAACAGAGATTAAATGGCTTGCCCAGGGTAACACAGCTAGTGGGTGTCTGAGGTCTGATTTGATCTCAGTTCTTCCTAATTCCAGGCCAGTGCTGTAGTCACTGAGTCACTAGCTGTACCATGAATCTAAGTCTATCTTATGAGTGTATGATCATTTCCTTCTAAACTTTTTCATCTCCAGATCCTTTATATGATATTTTTTTAATCCTTCACCAATCTGGTCAACCACCTCAGGATTCTTATTAATGTTCTCCTTAAAATATGGTACCCAGATTTAAACACAAGACTTTAAATGTTGTCTGACTTGGACAGAATCCAGCAGGATGCTCACCTCTCTGGTCCTGGATGTTAAACCTCTCCAGGTAGACTAGGACATCTAGGAAGATGCATTAGCATCCTTGTCTGCCGTATCACATTCTTGTCTCACATATTCTGTGGGGAAGCTGCTATCAATTCCTATTTGGCATCTTAACATGATGATAAATTCTGCCATTGGCCTTCTGCTATCTAAAGAGCACAACACCGTTCTTGTGGTTGTGGACCTGCTTTCCAAGATGACCCATTTTATCACCTAATTTGGATCCGTCATTGCTGTCGAAACCAGCCACCTATTTCTCAGGGAGATCTCAGAGATCTTATACATTCTCTCCCTCTACATCTGATTGGGCTCTTCTTTGTTCCCTGTTTTTGGTCAATATTGTTCAATTCCCTTCGGGTTATTGTACTTTTTGACAAAGGCTATCACTTGAAAATAACCCTGTATCCATCTGACATACACACAAAAAGATGTCTATGACAACTCAGACTTTTTTTTAACTCTTTTTAAAATTTCTTCAGTTTATTTTTCTCCCTCCCCTCTCCCTTTAATTAAAAAAAAACATACACACTAAAACTCAAATAAAAATATACATAGTGAAGTATTGCTCCAATGGTTATGTCTCATTCTGTCTCTTGAATCCATCACTCCTCTGCCAGAAAGTGGTTAGCATGTTTCATTGTCCTTTGGAATAGTGGTTGGTCATTGTATACTCAGAATTCTTAAATGTTTCAGATTTTTGTCCTCATGATGTTGTGATTATATATATATATATATATATATATATATATATATATATATATATATATATATATATAGTTTTTTCTGTTCCTATTCAATTCACTGTTCATCAGTTCAGATAAATCTTCCTAGGTTTCTCTGAAACTGATCCTTTTATCATTTTACATGGCATAAAAATTACATTATATTCATATACCATAATTTAATCACTCCTCAAACGATGAGTATCCATTTAGTTTCCAGTTCTTCACAGCTACAAAAAAAGGTCACTATATATATTTTCATACAGCTAATTCCTCTGTCTTTGATTTCTTTGGGAGATAAAGGCCTAGTAGAGTGGTATTACTAACTCAAAGGCTGTGCACAGTTTGACAACTTTTTGGCCATAGTGCCAGATTGCTTTCCAGGATGGCTGAACCAATTTATCATTACACCAATAGTATATTAATTGTCCACCCTCCCCTCAACCTTTTAAATATTTTTATTTTCCTTTTTGGCTTCTTTGCCAATCTGATGGGTGAAAAGTCACCTCTGGTTTCTACAAAGGTTTTTTCTTCCCTCATCTTCGTACCATACTTCTATTTCTCAGCTATAATAGAAGGAATATAGAGTCTTTAGTCTCTAGCTCTAAATTCCATGACCAATAAACTTTGATCCATGACCTATGATAAAATAAAAAATAAAGAAACCAACTAAGTAGGGGAACTGAAGTTGATTTGCTTCATAACTCAATAGATCTTGTAGCCCACCAAATCTTTCTACAAGTGAGGGAATTCTAGGGGAATCTTTTCATGTAGGAGATCAGATTTATCTGATGCTGTAGAATCTATATGATGATAATCTAAGAAATTGACTGATAGTGACATATACCCACTTCTGATTGTGATAGTGGCCTAACATTTATATCTATCTGCCTGACTTTGAATGTATCATGTTGCACAGATCCTTATTATAAATATGTTCAGTTGTTTTCAGTCACATACTACTCTTTGTGACCCTCTTTGGAGTTTTCTTGGTAAAGATATTGGAGTAGTTTGCCATTTCCTTTTCCAGTTCATTTTAAGATGAAGAAACTGGGCAAACAAGGTTTAGTTACTTGCCCAGATCACACAGCTAGGAGTTGTCTGAGGCCAGATTTGAACTTGGGAAGAGGAGTCTTCCTGATTGGTACCATCTAGCTGCCCACTAATGGACTGTATGGGGCCAAACCCAAACCCACCTTCCCTTTCCCTGAGCAGCAGGAGTTTTTCACAAAAGAGATTCCAGAGAGATTGTTGGTGTTTGGTAAAGTGGAAGGACTATGGACCAGAAGAATCTACATCCCATGTCTCTACTCCAGTAAGACATCACCAACCCAAGCCTGTTGAAGGAATAAGTAGTATTCGCCATTGCATTACTTACATTAGCAGCTATTGATTTGAGTGGTAGCTAGCGGACACTAGCAGCTCAAAAGGGCCCCTCCTATTTTTAGGGATTGAGAAAAGCATTGTATTAAAGCTGACTATCTGTTCATCAACATAATAGCTAGCATTTCAATAGCACATTAAGGTTTGCAATGCACTTTATGAATATTATCTTGTATATTTGGTCCATATAACAAGTCTGTGAAGTAAGTACTTTTCATTTTCTCATCTTGCAGATGAGAACTAATGAAACTGAGGCAGAGAGAGGTTAAGCGTGCCTTGCTCAGGATCACACAGGTAATAAGGGTCTAAAACAGTATTTGAACTTGGGTCTTTCTCTCTGCAGGCTTATGATTCTGTCCACTACTGCACTCAGCCATCTATTATTTCCTCTTTTGATCCTGTTTTGCATATCTAACCTGTGACTCTCTGGGCTTTACACCTGAGATTTGATTTAGTGTAAGCTTTCCTCAATATTATTTACTGACTTTTGAAAAGACTCATGACACATTTTAAAGTTTCATCAGCATTATTAACCTTTTCTCTGTCTAGATAATTAACAAAACAATAAATCAAGCCTGCTGTGTAGCATTGGACTCTTTCTGAGGTGTAAATGCCCTCAAGATTTAACAATCAGCTCTGAGGAGCCAATATAGCTGGCTCCAACACACCCCTGCTTAAGTCCCTCTTCCTCTGCTAAAAAAATTCTTTTTTTGACAGATGGATTTGGATATTGACAAGTCTCTTACTTCCCCTCTGGTACTGTCAAGACTCATACATCTTCCCCCCTTCTCTGTGCCCCGCCCCAACATATACCCCAAGGGCAGCTTCTACCAGACAAAGCAGCCAGGTTGTCTGCTAAGGAAGTCCTACCACTGAGTTCCTAGACAAGGGCCTGCAGAGATATGACATTTAGTGTAGAGAACACCAAAATATGTGAAAAATGAAAAATTCAATCAGTCCTATTACAGAATATTATATATCTACATGATTGGAAATATATAGAGATTTAACTAACTTGTTCACTTATTATCTGGATATTTTAAAAAATATATATTGTAAATTTTAATATATTTATATATATCATATATTATATTTGTATATGGTTCTATATGCATACATACATATACATATATACACATGTCTATGTCTATATGCATAAACACATAGATATGTATATGCAAATATAGATATACATACATACACATATATATATGAAATCTTACCTAGGGTTTACTGGGTATTTAGGGAGAACTAGCACCTCTGGTGAGAAGGCTTGCTGAGCCATTTTCAGGGCTGCTCACCCATCTTTGGTGTACACCTGTCATCCACCTCTCACCTGTGGCTCTAAGAAGTGGTGGTATGCACAGTGGCCACACCCTGATAAACCATCTAAGCAGACGGGTTAAATCATGTTGAGGATAACCAACAGGCTTTAAATCCATTAGTGAATTAGTTTATCCCAAGCATGTGAAGACTTAGCTTGGAGGAATGGGAGCATGAAAACGATTTGTTTCAACAGCCATGAAAGTGGCTGAACAAGCTCTGTGAAGTGCTTAGAGCTTGGTCACACATCAAAGACACTAAGGTCAACTGCTCCATCCCCGCCTGTCATCAATTGTCCTGATTTTTGTCTTGCTCCTGGACTTCCATGTCTCCGGAAAAGGGTATGAGGCTGACAATTTGTGCAACTCTGCCTCCCTAAATCCAATTCACGCCCAAGTCGAATCACTCATTCATGATGTCATTGGTTTTTGAAAAAAAAAAAAAGGATGAACCACAGTCTTACCTATAAATAAAGGAGGTGGAGAGGTTGGGGAAATGACACATGCAGTAAATTCTTTTTCATGTCTAACATTTCCACTTTTGATTTTGTGAAATCTGTAAGCAAGAGAGTCATCTTTCTTCCATCATAATCTCTGTAATATCAACAGTCAGTAAGAAAAATTATTCAAGATTAGATGTTCTCAACCTTTGTGTGTGTGTGTGCTGCAGATCCCTTTGGCAGCCTGGTGAAGCCTCTGGACCCCTTTTCAGAATAATATTTTTAAATATATAAAATAAATAAAATACATAGGATCATAAAGGAAAGCAATTATTTTGAATTCTAGTTATTAGTATATTATAAAACAAGTTCATGGACTACAAGTGAGCCCCTGCTCTAGAGAGAACCTTATTCTTTCTAACAGGAAGCTGGGAAATAGCAATTTTGATATAAAACCTTTCAGAGATTATAGATGTAAGCTGACCCTGCAATGTAAAAAAAAAAATTCCCCCAAATGGGGTAAATTTATATGCTAGCTATAAACCACAGCTGAATCCTCCCCTTCCCCAGTCTTCAGCAGCTGCAACTCACAGGAATCAGAGCTTCCCCCAGGGTCTTGCTAAAAACAGCTGCTAATGGACTTACAGTGAATAATTTAGCAGCTGGAGGGGGTGGGGCAGGGAATAGATCAAGGGGGTGGGTATAGCAAGAATTGGGGCTGGGGTGATTTCTACCCACTAGAAAACTACTTGAACAGCAGGCTGGTGGGAAAAACTTGTGAGCAATATGAGGCCACGTTCAATCTATACTGCAAAATATGCCAGCTGACCCCAAGTTAGAAATATGTTATGTTTCAAAATAAAAGTTGTCTTGTAACTTGGTTATTTGGAACTCATTGCATTTTGCCATAGAAACCATCATGCCTTAGATTCCCAAGACAGACCACAGAAACCTAATTAGCCCACGAGTTGGCTGTAACAGAATATTTACAGATAGCTCCAAATTAACAACATTATGGAAACAAGTTTGAAGAAGTAGGGGCTACACAGAATTTGCCAATGAGGGAGATTGAGAGATTGAGACAACCTCAGAAGTCATACCCAGAAGAGTCATTGACAAGTGGAAAGAGGATATGGGTTGGTTGACTAAATTTTCATTTCCAAGTGAACTGTGCCCTGCAAGTTAAAGTTTTGTCCAGGTAATCCCATCCCTCTGCCTACCTGGGTCACCACTAATTCTCTGCACCTGTGCTGTTCATGGTGGCTAAATACCACACCAATCTGATGGTCAGATTTTAGAAAGAACAAAGGAGATGCATGAAATGTAGGTTGATTATTAGATTTTTCTATCACAGAAATAACTAGAACATGTCTTAAATACAGTAGGATCATTTAGATAATTGGGCACATTCTTCTAGAATGATTGAAGATGGAAGGGACCCTAGAGATCCTCCAAGTTCAGGCCTTTCATTTTACAGATGATCAAACTGAGGCTCATGGAAATGATAAGACTTCTTTAATAAGTCATGTAGCTAGTTAGAGGCAGAATTGGGGCTCAAACACAAGTCTCTTGATTCCATTGCTTTTTTATGATACTACTATTTCTTATATGTAACAATGGTTTTTATGCTCTCTTATCCCCTGTCCTGTTGACCCACTAGTTTGTACCCATGTTTACTCAGGCTGACCTATAAAACATACTATAAATTGCCAAAGCTGTCTATGAGTAGCCTTTGAATCACCATCTGTGGATTTTGGAATGCTCTTCCTCGTCTGTCTCTTTGCTCCCCTGACTTCATTCAAGTCAAATTCAAGTAAAATCCCATCTTCTATAGGAAGCTTTTAATAATCCTCTTGAATTCCAATGTCTTCCTTCTGTGGATTTTTTCTAATTTGTTCCATATATAGTTTGTATGTGCATCCTTCCTTGCATGTAATCTGACCCATTAGGCTGAGCTCCATAAGAACAAGGACTGTTTTTTCATGTCTTTGCATCACCGGAGCTTAGCACTGTGCCTGGTACATAGCAGGCACTTAAAAATGCTTATTGATTGAGTGACTGACAAATCAGAGAAGGATATGTAAAACAGGATCAAAGGTCAGGGTAGCAGATCTCAGTCACTTTCCACACTATACTTTCTCCAACTTCTGGTGGCAGAGACTTGGTGTGGCTATAAAACACAGCTTCTTTATTCCACTCCAATCATCTCAGACATTAGAAGCTATTTGGAGATTGTTCAGTAGTTCCAAAGTAGTCTGTTGCATGACTGTTTGAAAGTCTTTGCTGTGAGGAAAATTCATTTGTATTTCACCAGTGTATTCACTTCAGAAAGTTTGTGAGGACCCATGATCCATGTTTGTGCTGTTTGGTCACCTTGTATCCTGATCGATGGGTAGGAAAAATGTGTGGTCTGGAAAGTATTACATTCCTTCCATGATACAGGAAATTTTAGAACTTGTAGGTTAAGGAAGAAGGCAATGAATGTAAAAAATGCACCCTGCGCAGAAACTTCACATTTCCTACCCATGATCCTACTCAACCCCAATCCCTGAAGACTTTGATGGCAATCTAAGAGGGGAGACGATGTCAGTGACAGCTGATGCCCTCATAAGCTGCTCTCATAAAATTCTGCAGTGACTTGCTCAGGATCCAAACACTGCTCTTTGGCATTCAGCATGGAAGACTTTTTGTTAATTCCTCAGCTGGCTAATTGGCTGTATTTCTGCTGTACTGCTTTCTTGATAAATCTCACCTGTGTTTTGTTGCCGTGCTATTATTAATATAGTACATTTCCCGATGAAAACTTTGATGAGGGCTACTGGGTCTGCTCAGCAAATTTTACCTATATTCCACCACCTGCTATGTTTCAAAGAACATATTTCTTCTAATCATATTGTGAATACAATTCACAATAGCACTCTTCTTCCATCCCTCTTTCCCCCTCTTCATGCTTGCTTTAAAAGTGCTTGCCATGAAGCCCTGGACAGTTTCATGAGATTTGATCACTTTTGGTTAAGGCATCTAGTTCAGATGCTAGACTCTGGGACCCTAATTCACCTTCACTGTTTTATATAGAAGTCAGTAGATGCATCTAAAGCATGCACTGAGATTCCCTTTTATTAGGGAGAATGAGCACCAAAGCTGATGCAGTCTCTGTGATGATGAGTTTCCTAGTGATGACCTTTTCCTGGGGGGAGGAAGGGAAGCATGACTGTGGTGGAGTTGAATCCAAGGAGTACAGCTGGTAGGAAATGAAAATATAATGGAAGAATTACATCATGACATTTGTATGTTATGTATACTGTGGTGTCTTGCCTCATGCTGTTAGTGAGTCAGCTTGGTGTAGTGGAAACAGTTCTACTGATGTCAGGAGTAGACTTGGGTTTGAATACTTCTTTGGACATTTGGCATCTGGATGATCACTTATCCTGTCTAACCCTCAGTTTTCTTATTCTGTACAATGATTATAAGCTTACCTCATGGGGATCAAATGAGATAATTCATGTAAATTGCTTGGCAAGCCCAAGGAATGTATAAATAGCAGATATTATTGGTCACTTTAAGACTAATAGCATGGTCTTATGAACCCATAGCAAACTTATAAGATATCCTGACCTTTCCCTGAGCTTACGTTATTCCAATAAACTAGGTTAATCTCTGGGTAGAGATTTCAAGGGTAACGTAATACATCCCCTTCTTCCTTCCCAGTATGGTGCAGAGGGAAAAGTACTACCCAGGAGGCAGGAGATGGTACCGGCCCTAGCATTGCTACTAACTCAATTTGTGGGCAAGTTTTCTCCTTTCTGAAACTCAGTTTCCTTATCTGTATAATGAAGTGGTTGGAATAGATAACCTTTAAAGTCCCCTCCAATTCTCAAATTCTATTTGCCTCTAACTCTTTGACAGATATCATTTACTGAGAGAAAGCTGGATTGTTCTTGTTGCTGAAATCTATTATGTATGAAAAATTATTTCATGATGCATATTTTTGTATCATAAATACCTACTTTGTATGTATATATATACATACATATATGTGAGAAGAGACAATTAAATTTGCTTAAAGTATAATAATAATAACTCAGGTTTATATAGTACCCCAACAAAGGTAATTAGGTGCCCCTAGGGCAGCCAGGTGGCACAGCGGATAGTCAGGAAGACCCGAGTTCAAATCCAGCCTCAGACACTAACTATTTGCTTTAATCCATGGGAGAAGAAAATGTTGTAAACCACTTCAGTAGCTTTGCCAAGAAATCTCTATTATTATACTATGTTATGTAGATACTTTATTCCATGAATTTAAAATTTAAAAAAATCCCCATAACAGTGTTAGTTTCTTGTGGTCCACATGGTCCCAAAGAGTTGGACACAACTGACTGAATAGCGATTGAGAGGGAAATGACTGCCTCATGAATCCTTTTGGATTATTATTAGGAAGTTTTTCTTTAAATTGAGCTTAAATAATCCTATCTACAATTTCTACCCATTCCTTTTAGTTTTGCCCCATGGGACCAGATTTCCTATATATTAACTATTATCTAGTCACATACACTTCCTTCATCGTGTACTTTGTGGATGATATTTGGAATGTAAGTGAAGTGCTTTTGTTCTCTCTACTTGATTTCATCTAATTCAGTTTGGCCCAGTTTTGGGGTCCTACCTCATCCACTTTAGTAGTGGTTCTTCCCAGTTTTGAGCCATTTGCAATTTTGATAAGCACACCACCACTTTTATTGCTATTTACAAAATTTTTGTACATTACATAGTCAAGTGTTCTTATTCCTGGATCAACCAGCTAGTGATTGTCCTCCAGCTTACTTAATGACGACTCTTATCTCTTAGACTGGGTAGGAGTGATTGTAAGTCATTTGTCTTCTGAGTTTTAGTTTCCTTTCTATAAAATGGGAATAGTAACAGCATCTGCCTCATAATTACTATAGTGAAGAAAAAAATGATTCAATGTATGCTTTGCAAATCGTAAAGCACTATGTAACTTATCTATTGTTTTTGTGGTTTTTATGGTTGGTGGTCGTTGTTCTTTCTTCTCAAAGAGGTCCAAAATGACATCACCACGATAAAGTGAAATTTCAGTGTGTCTGACTGTGGCTGATCAGACCAATATGAGCTTGGAACGCTCTACCGCAGGTTGGGTACAGAGTCCGTGTGAACATCTGGGGTTGGTTACTTCAAATTTGTGCATCCTATATTTCTTTTGTGCTGTTTCAATTCTGCTTTGCTCATAGAGTACAGCACCTTTTCTGATGTGGGCATCCCATGCTGAGCCATGTTTTTACTGTTAGTTACTCATGGAAGTAGGGACACTTAAAAAGTTCCAAATCCACCCAGCTGTCCTATCTATTACTTTGTACTACTACCTAATGCAAGGGTCAGCAAATAATGTCCTGTTGTCTAAATCCAGACAGTTGCCAGTTTTTTGACAGTCCTGGTTTATGGTTTTAGATAAAGAATAGTTTATGTTTTTACATAAAATTGTACTTAAAAATGTAAAAACAATTTGAGTTCGCTGAACCATATGAAGTATAATTTGTCATCTCCTGATCCAGCCCATGACTTGCCATTTCATCCATAAGGATAGCATGAGAGAGGTTGTTAAATGCTTTGCTGAAATCCAGGTACATTTTATCATTCCACAGATAAGCCAGTCTAGCAAGGCTGTAGAGGAAACAAATATATGGTGTGACCTGTGTTTTTCAAAGGCTCTTAGTGATTAGTATTTCCCTTTCTAAATAGTGATAATCTCCCTCTTATTTAATAAATTCTAAAATTGTGAGGTATCTAATTCAAGCTAACTGATCTATACTTTTGAACACTCTGCTTTCTTTTGAAAATTAAGACAATTGCCTTTTTGCAATTTGGGGCCACTTTACTTGTTATGATTATTTTGGAGATTCCCCCAAAGTGGCCCAGTAAATACACTTTCCAGTTCTTTCAATGCCCTTATTCTAGGCCTGGTGACTTGAATTCATTGAGAGCAAGCACCTAGGTACTGTCTTACTATTTCTTCAGTTATTTTTTATTTTCAGTTCCATATTAAGCATTTTGATGCAAATGACTTTAAACTCAAAATAGAAGGGGAGGGCCCTAGAAAACTGCTCACATTCATCTGTCAAACTAGATACTACAAAGAATAAAAGCAGGTATAAAATAAGAAAAAAGATTATCAATAGAGGATAAATGTGATAAACAAATATACAAAATATGGAAAATAGATACAGTAAAGATCTTAATGCAAGGGGTCTCATTTTGCCTCAAAGGAAGGAAGGAAATTTTTTTATTTATTCTAAACATATTTTTACTTATTTCATTAAATATTTTGAGATTGCATTAAAAATTTTTTGACATTCACTTTTTTTTCAAAATTTTGAGCTCCTCAAGGAAAAAATCTTACAAGCAGCTAGAAAGAAACAATTCCAGTACTGTGGAAATACAATCAGGATAACCCAAGATCTAGCAGCTTCTACATTAAGGGATCGAAGGGCGTGGAATAGGATATTCCAGAAGGCAAAGGAACTAGGACTCAAACCAAGAATCACCTACCCAGCTAAACTGAGTATAATACTTCAAGGGAAAATATGGTCTTTCAATGAAACAGAGGACTTTCAATCATTCTTGATGAAAAAACCAGAGCTGAAAAGAAAATTTGACTTTCAAACACAAGAATGAGAAGAAGCATGAAAAAGGAAACAGCAAAGAGAAGTCTTAAGGGACTTACCATGAGTGAACTGTTTACATTCCTACATGGAAAGACAATATTTGTAACTCTTAAAACTTTTCAGTATCTGGGTAGTTGGTGGGACCACACATACACATGTACACGCATGCACACACATACACACATGCACACACATACAGAGATAGAGAGCACAGATTGAACTGAATAGGATGGGACCATACCTTAAAAGAAACTAGGGTAAATGGTGAGAGAGAAATGTAGGGGGAGGGAAAGGGAAGGGGGTAACTATATGTCATTTAAGAGGCAGGTAGGAGTTTTTCTTAGTGGAGGGAAAAAGAGGAGAGCTGAGAAAAAAAAAAAAAAACAAGAAGTTTACCCTCATCACATTTGACTAAACGAAGGAGTGAAATGCACACTCATTTTGGTATGAAAACCTATCTTACAGTATAAGAAAGTGGGGGAGAAGGAGATATTGCAAGGGGGGGGATGATGGAGGGGAGGGCAAAGGGAGGAGGGAGCAATTTGAAGTCAACACTTGGGGAGGGACAGGATCAAGAGACAGGGGAGAAACAATGAGGGGCAGGTTAGGAGGGATGGTAATCCAGTTAGTCTTGCACAACGCGACTATCAGGGAGGTCATTGGCAAAACTACACAGATAGGGCCTATATTGAATTGCCTGCCTTCCCAAAGGGAATGGGTGGGGAGGGAGGGATGAGGAGAATTTGGAACTCAAAGTTTTAGGAACAACTGTTTAGTATTGTTGTTGCAACTAGGAAAGAAGACATACAGTTAAGGAGGAATAGAAAGTCATCTGGCCCTACAGGAGAAAAGAGAAGATGGAGACAAGAGAAGGGAGAGATGACAGAAGAGAGGGCAGATTGGAGATAGGGAAAATTGGATTGCGTGGGGTATTGGGGTGGGGGGAGGGGAGAAAAGGGGAGAAAATTTGGAACCCAAAAATTTGTGAAAATGAATGTAAAAAATTTAAATAAATAAATTAATTAAAAAATAAAAAATAAAACAAAATTTTGAGCTCCAAATTCTCCCTCTTACCCCTCCCCAGTCTCTTGAGAAGACAAGCGATATGGTATCAATTATACATGCAAACTCATGAAAAATATATTTCCATATTAGCTATGTTGCAAAAGAAGACAAAACCCCAAAAAAATAAAGTGAAAAAATATGCTTCAATCTGCATTCACAGTTCATCAGTTTTCTCTCTGGAGATGGATAGAATTTTTCTTGGATCATTGTCTTGATCAATGATCACAGTTGATCATTCTTAAAATATTACTATTACTGTTTACAATGTTCTCCTGGTTCTGTTCACTTCAGTTTGTATCAGTTTACATAAGTCTTCCAGGGTTTTTCTGAAATAATACTTCTTATTTTTTATAACAGTATTCTATTGCAATTATATGCCACAATATGTTCAGCTATTCCCCAATTGATGGACATATTTCAATTTCCAATTCTTTGTCACCAGAAAAACAGCTGCTATAAATATTTTTATACCAATATGTCCTTTCCCTTTTTCTTCTATCTCTCTGGGGTACAGACCTAGTGGTGGCATTCCTACGACAAAGGGCATGCACAGTTGGATAGCCCAAATTGTCCAGAATGATTGGACCAGTTCGTAATTCCACCAACAATGCATTAGTGTCTCAATTTTTCCATGTTACTCCAGTATCTGTCATTTCTTTTTCTGACGTGTTAATTGATCTAATTGGTGTGAGGTGGTTTCTGAGAGTTGCTTTAATTTGCATTTCTCTAACCAGTAGTGATTCACAGCATTTTTTAAGCATGAATACTGATAGCTTTGATTTCTTTTTCTGAAAACTACTTATTTATATCCTTTGGACATTTATCAATTGGGGAATGACTTGTATTTTTTATAAATTTGGCAATTCCCTATATGTTTAAAAAATGAAGCCTTTTTCAGAGAAACTTGCTAGAATCTCTCCTCCCCCAGTTTCCTGTTTTCCTTCTAGTTTTGGCTACATTAGTTTTCTTTGTTCAAACCCTTTTTAATTTCATATAATCAAAATTATCCATTTTGCTTTCTGTGATCCTCTCTATCTCATTTGGTCATAAATTCTTCCCTTTTCCATAGATCTGACAGGTAAATTTAGTAGACAAACATTTGTTAAATACTAGTACTTTTAAAAAAATGACCTCATTTGGTCCTTATAACAACCCTGAGAGGTAGGTCTTACCATTTCCCCTCTTCTGGAGATGTAGAAACTAAAGTAAACAGTGTCTAGCCCTGGGTCATACCCCTAATTGGGGTCAGAGGCTCAGATCTTCCTACCTACTGACTGAGCACTCTACCTACTGTGTTACCTAACTGCCCAAGAGGTACACTGAGAGTTAATTGTATTGCACTCAGAACTGAAATGTAATTATGTATTTTATTGAAAGAAAATAGAGTATTTGAAAGATATAGCAAAGTAGCATTACATATTAAGAAGGAATACTCATGTGAAAAAATTCAGGAACTGAAATGAGGAAACATGGTAGTGAATATTTGAGTCAACTAGAAAGAATTATCAGTAGGAGTATACCCCTCTGTCTTCCCTGGGCTCTTCCTCTGTCATCTGGGTTGTGGGTCAAGAAGAAGGACATGGTTGTCCATACGGCGAGGTTGCGCCAGGAATCACCAACTATAATATTTCTGGTAAGATGGAGAATCATCAAGCTGTATCATCTGCCCTGACATTCTTTGTCTAATAAAGACTCAGACATTTCCATGATTCCTTCTTGCTCCCTAAGTTCCCTTGGACCTTACCATCTGTCCAACTGCTACACTCTTAGGACTTCTAGCCTTTCCATCCAACCTTCAGATCAACTTCCTTATATGTGCAGTATCCCTGAGGTTCTATACCTGAGATCTGTAAATTTATTTTCTTTAAAAAGTGTATATATTGCTAATTATGTCTCAATACAAATTTAACCTGACTTCTAGGAGGGTCTATGACACAGGAAAAGGTTAAGGACTGCTTCTTTAAAAAATCCAATTATGAAGACATAAACTCAAAAAATCAATTCAGATACAAGAGAAAAAGGGATGCTAAGCAAAGTTATTAATGTGGAGGCACAGGCAACATGTTGAGTGGTTTAGCTTTTCAAAATACCTGAGCAGAAAATGCAAGCAGAGATAGACAGTGGAAGATGAATACAAAATAGAGACATTGGTCTTCTAAGACTAGGGTCAGGACCCTACTGTGCACAGTGAGCTAGGCTGGTGATGGATACTAAGGACAACACACAGGGTTTTGTTTTGTTTTTTAAGGTAGAGAAAAATAAAAAAGGAGTTAGAACCACTGGTTGGGGTAAATGAGATAATGATAGTGGTGGTAGTGATGATGATGATGGAGAGAAGATAGGACTTGATTAGAACCCAGAACCAGACTTGAGAGTCTGCTACCATTTCCAGTACATCATGCTGTCTGTCCAGTCAACGTACAATCAATCACTTATGCACCCATTTATTAGGGAAGTATGCTTGAGGCCCGTATTTTTCTCAGCTTGTTTTTAAATCTATCATGTTAAATATAAACTAAAATAAATAAATTGTGTCAAAGAAAAATACTTTCCAGTTAGGTGCCAGGATTCTTGGTACTTTCTCCATTTGGATGCTTGCTGTTTTTCTGGTTTCTGATTCTGGGCCAATACTATAGAGTCTTGAAATTCTTGGGTCATCTCAGATTTGTTCTTTGGAACAGGTTCGAGGATTTACTGTGGCCGCAAGACCCCAGGCTTATGGTGTTGCATGGTAGGGGAAAGCACTGGTTTTTCTGATCCCCTTTGGGGAATGCAGTTCAGTTCCAAAACCCAAGGGTCACCCTGAGATAACCTTGACCTTGTTGACCTTCTAAGTCCTGTCCTTTAAGAATGTTTTGCTTGGGAGTCATGAGACCTGGACTTAACTTCCAGTTCTGCTTGATGCTATCCTTTATGATCTTGGCATCAGTTAACCATCAGTGGCCGCCTCCGTAAAATGAGGGTTTTGGACTCCAACGTGATCCCTATGGTCTCTTTTAGTTTTTAAATCCTATGATCCCTGCTCTGGAGAATTATCCTCCAATATTCTCCCTAGGGCAGCTGTAAACTAGGGTGGAACACCTAGACTCTGAGGTGGTCATGAACTGAACCCCCAGAGAAGTTGCTGAGGCTATTGGAACTTCACCTCTAGGGTAGGAAGTGAGCACCAAGGGAATGACCATTTCATTCACAGATGCCACTGGGATGCTAGCCAACCCATGAATACCCAGGCATATGGTTAATTGGATATATGCCTAGAGGTTCAGGGAACGAAAATATTCTGTATTAAATTCATTGCTTCTTCCTCTCTAAAAGGCTCAACTCCATCAATAAAAGAAAATTTACTTAGTTTATATTACACAATCATGGTCTTTATTATCTATTATCTGAAATCATTTCCAAATTTAGTCTATGATTATGACTAGTCTATAATTTATAAATTTTCCTTATTTTAGTGTGGAATTGATTGAAAAGCTTAAGTACAGAACTTAGTGGACCTTTTGAATATTCTTTGTGACATCTGTGTGATGACAACTCTCCATCCTAGGAGATTACTGAAATCTAATCAGTCCAGCTTTCTCTCAATGAATTAGAATTGTGCATAACAAGGAGTTTGCAATAGGAAATGAGGTGTCCCATTCACTTGTCTGTCATTTGTAGGCAGGAATGTTTCATTTAAATTCCAAAGGAGTGTTGGTAGTAAATGTACCATTTACTATCTCATATTTCACCTCATGAGTAAGCACTGCATGCTGTGAAATTCTACCTAAGTCTACAGGCAAGATGTCTATCGTTTTGTTCTATCTTATTAATTATATTACTAGTTAGAGATGGTGGTTTTCTGGGTAGAAAAATAAGTTTTTCTCCTTTCCTTTTCCCCTTTGAAGAAGAATGAAGGCATCCTTCCCCTCTCAATCCCCACAACATACTTCCCAAGTTCCCAGGGTAGAAGCAAATTCTTATCTTAGATAAGGAGAGATAAAAATGCCAAGTCCTGAATTTGAAGAATTGTTGTTCTAATTTTATATATATATATATATATATAAATAAACTCATAGAGAAAGCAGAAAAGGATTGTAACAGGAAATCCTGGGTTGTTTTTTGCCATAACCTGAAGTCAGTTTCGTTTAGAAATTATTCTAGTGAGAATGCACATTCTCCAGTCCCCGATTAATGTTGGGGAGGGGGGAGACAAGGAAATCAAGCTCATTTTCAGGGATCATTCAAGCTTCCTTTAATTTATGGCATGAGCTTATTTGGGCAGAAGGGCTGTTGTGTAACTCTGACCTATTTTCTAAATAGCAAAATGGGTGATCAGCCTACTTCACTTCATTGCCTATTTTTGCTCCCTATGGTGCAGTCTAATGTCTTCCAGCTTCCTATTCTAGAAGCCCTGGGATCTGAAAGCAGTGTCTGATGTTAACCTTAAGTCTTCCCTCAGATCTCCACTTTAAAATCCATGGAACAGCTACAAAATATGAGCTTTTCGCTTCTTGTGTTTTTTTATCTGTTTATATGAAATAGGCATCATGGTGTATGGGGTGGGGTGCTGGCCCTGGAGACAGGAAGATCTGCCTCTGAAATATACTGGCTGTATGACCATGCATGAGCAACCTCTGAGTGCCCCAGCCAACACTTTAAGACTGGAAATTAAAGATTGCATGCTGATCTGCATTGACTGAGGAATTGTCTGTGCTAAGAATTTCACTCTTACAGAATTAATAGGTGGACCAAACAAGTCCAGGGTGTTTTTGAATTACAAATGGGCTTACCAATTTTTTTTCTAGGATTGACTGTTCCCACTATCCCTCATATGCACCTTAGCTTTAGCCTGAGAAATCATTTTGGAAATGTAAACCAGACCACCTGGACAGAAGGAGGAATTAGATAAGGAGACTAGGAAACAAAACAGATCCCAAACCCCGGTATGGGGATATGATGCAGAAGTGATGGGGGATTTCAAATATCTAAACATTGGCTGAATCCTTTTCATTCCTGAAAGCAAAGCAGCTGACGAATTTATTGAGATTCAGTCTAAGTTTAAGTTTTGAACCAACATGTCTAAAAAGCTATGAAGCAGGTAGGTGGTGTAATGGATAGAGTGCAAGGCCTGGAGTCAGGAACTCATCTTTTTTGAGTTCAAATCTGGCCTCTGACACTTATTAGCTGTGTGACAGGCAAGTCACTTAAACCTGTTTGCCTCAGTTTCCTCATCTGTACAATGAGCTACCACTCTAATATCTTTGTCAAAAACCCCCCCAATATTATGAAGAGTCTGACACAACTGAAAAGATTAAACCACAAAAACATCCAAAAGTACAATGAACTGCATTTCGG
The DNA here is from genome assembly GCA_023548195.1 of Bettongia penicillata ogilbyi. Lineage (NCBI taxonomy): Eukaryota > Metazoa > Chordata > Mammalia > Diprotodontia > Potoroidae > Bettongia > Bettongia penicillata. The sequence continues at coordinate 4,848,439 of JAJHZJ010000291.1, forward strand.
GTCAAAAGCAGCTAGAATGATGGCTGGATGTTCAGAAAATATTTTTTTTTTCCTGGCTGGGATGGGGAATCCAGACCTATGACTTATTCAACATGCAGAACTCCAGTGTGGACACTTCCTTCTCCAGGGCAGATAAGTAATTAGTTTATAATTTAGCACTTGCAGGGGTCAGCAAACTGTGGCTGAAAGGCCAAATGAGGCCCACTGCCTGCTTTTGTATTCCAGTGAGGTAACAATTTTATTTCAAAATGCAAAAATCATTCCTCCTCCTCCCATAGCACTGAGGCTATGGGACAGATTGGGCCCTTGGACTGTGATTTGCTGACCCCTGCTTTGGAGAGATGACTGGTGGTACTGACTTAGGCCTTGTTCACATAAGGCGGCACTTTAACCCAGGTTTTCCTGACTGACCATACTGCCTGTCTTAGGGCACACAGTAGGAAAAGATGAGCTGCAGAAAGCTATTATTTATTTATCTTATTTATAAATATGTATATATAATAAATGTATTTGCATAAAGATTATATATAATATATATCATATACAGTCATGTGAAAATATATATAATGTATATAATATAAATATTATATAATATTATAAATATTCATATTGTTTATATTATCCCCCCAAATAGTCTGAACTCTTTCAGGCTTGAATTTATTACAGATGTGAATCAGTCATGAAAATATAAGAACTCCCTTTCATGATTAGAGCATTGGAATGAACTATAGGCTTGTTAACAATCCAGCAACGGGACCAGACAAAATGAAATCCTATTTGTCTATGTTTCAGATACTGTTTTGAGTTGATTCCCACAGTTGTTGTTTGATTGCCATGGAAAAACCTGTCATTAAAGGACTCTGGGGATATTTGTTGAGGCAGAAGCTAGTGGTCTTTCAGCCAAAGGGGTAGAGAAGGAAGTAGGTGAGACCAGAAACTCTTATAAGCATGTATCATATACTAGAAACTAGGGATATAAAAAAAATAGAAATGAAACATTTCAAGAACCTAAGAAACATTCTGTTGGGGCAAACAAGAGTAAACGCAAAATAAATGAAAAGTAAGTAAATATAAGGTACTTCACACTAGTCGTTGAAGTAATAGAAAAATCTTATGTAGGAGGTGGTGCTCATTAGCTGAGCTTTCGTGGTAACTAGGAATTTTAACACTCAAAGGTGAGAAGGAGGCGCCTTCCAGACCTGATGGACTCTGCAGGATTTGTTTATTCTAGGGCACAGATGGAGATGGAATTTTGTGTGTAAAGGATACACTAGTTAGACTGGACTGGCAGAGTGTGTGGAAAAGAAGTGAGAAGGCATGTAGGGTCTATGCAGATTTTGCTCTTTTAAGGGAGCCATGGGATGGGTTTGAGAACTGTTTGCAAGGCTGCTTTAACTGTTGTTACATAAGTACATGGTGTTAGCAGGGCTAAGGCACTCTTGCTTGTGACTTGCCATTTCTGAAGAGGATGTCAAATGGCTATTGAACACCGCAAGCATTCTTGCTGCTTAGAGAGGAATTAGAGCAGAGGTGGTCAGACTACCTTAAAATGTATTCAGACTTTGGAGGTTTGATCCAGAAGTTATCTATTTACAGCTTTCAGGCTCTCAGTCTATCTGAATTCATTTGAGTACTTTAAATAATGGTTCTATTGTCAAACTCAATATTCCCTTTCAATGAGGTTTATACATGCTATATGTGTGTGTGTGTGTGTGTGTGTGTGTGTGTGTATAGTGGCAGCTAGGTGATGCAGTGGCTAGACCACCAGTGGATAGAGCACCAGGAGTCAGGAGGACTTGAGCTCAAACCTCAGACACTTGACACTCACTAGCTGTGTGACCTTAGGCAAGTCACTTAACCCCAATTGCCTCATCGTGGGTCATCTCCAGGCATCCTGATGAATATCTGGTCACTGGATTCAGATGGCTCTGGAGGAGAAGTGAGGCTGGTGACCTGCACAGCCCTCCCTTACTCAAAACAAAGTCAAGTGCAAGTCACGTCATCATTTCTGCAATGGCATGGCCTTCTTTGGTAACGAAGAACACACACACATATACATGATATATCTAAAACTATAGAGACCAAAGAGTATCCTCTCAATGTGGCTTAGACTTGAGATCAATCAGGAAATCAGTTAATTAACCAGCATTTATTAAGCATTTTACTATGTGCCAGGCACTTTGCTAAATGCTGGGATTACTAGGAAGAAGCAAAAAAGAAACAAGGGAAACAAAAAGAGTCGCTACCCTCAAGGTGCTTATCCTCTAATGACTATATGAGAGGCACTCCTATCTCTTTATAATAATCTACTGATATCAGCATAAAAATAAATGGATAGTCTGTCCTAGAGGGGCTCAGACACAATAAATTCAGAAACTCCTAGTTGCTTGCCCTGTGGCTATTCAGTAAATGATAATGATATTAGATGTTATTTATTTCCTTGCACTTTTATGCAGCTCACTTTATGATGTATTATACTCCCCAAAGCAGTACCATTTAATTGAATTTCTATGAGAATCCAGGTACACATATCACCACAGATAAGAAAGACTCTGGGGAATTTTTTTCTTTTATGCCCTGGAAATGTTTATTTTTTTTTACAACTTGATTTTTCTCATTAGAAATAATTCAGCTTGGTGATAATAAATTTGGTTCTGTGGGCTCATGACTGTATGTTTATATTTGTGTAGCTTAGTATCAAAAGCAGAGCTGAAGCATTTTGTTCTTATATTTCCATGGTGATGTATGAAATCCAATAAAAATTGTGAAACTGGAAAAAACCCCTACCTTGAACAGCAATTATGTTAACTGCAAGTGATTTATTGTTTGCTGAAAAGTGGCTGATCTCCATCAGACAAGACCACAGGGTCTGCTGCTGCACTTTCTTGCCAGGAAAGGAGAGGAAACGAAGGAGGCAAGGGTTATCCTCCTTGTAATAAATATAAAGTCTTTCCAACATGAATGATTCAACTTAATGTTGGGCTAGAAAGTTCCATGTACAACAAAATTCCATGCAAATTTTGGTTTTGTGATTGATATGTTTTTCCAAAATGGGAAAGACTGAAGTACTTAAAGAGTTTTACTTTGTGGTCTTGTGAAAAAAAGGAGAACAACTAGACTGAGAAATATGTCAAAGATATCTGTATCTATATCTATGTGAGAAACATGTTTGTCTAGAAAAAAACAACACTTGATATAAAAGCCAGGAAACGTTGTAATTTTTAATGCGAGGTTGCAAGTCCAGGGGTTCGACAAAGAGACACACGTTCTGGTAGCAAACATGGTACCTTTATCCCTGTCCTGGCAGCAAGGGCCCTCCCTGTTTTCCCATTGGTTGGTACCAGAGGTGCACAGCTTTCCAATCCACTTTGTTTATACAAACCCCCTTAACATGTTCCTCTCTCCTGTACATACATTGTAGGTGCATTCAGATTAAGTCTTGGCTCCACCTGGGGCAGGGGAGAAAATATCATAAGATCATTAAGCATACTTTCTGCTTTTTAGCTATGACTCTTGACCCACCTGGAGATGTACTAACCCCAGAACCAGTTCTAGCTGGTTTCTATTAATCTGGAGCTTGTAACCTTCTTAGAGAACAATACCTGTTCCCCTATTTGGTATCTGGGGCTCAGGATTCTTTTAGAAAATAACAATCCTTCCTCTATTTCCAATCTCTTGTGAAGACAGTACCTCTTCCTCCCTTCCCTACATCCATATCTACACACACACACACACACACACACACACACACACACACACACACACACACACATATGCATATATACACACATGCATATATATGTATATAATATGCACATGTCTATAATAGATCATGACTTTAAAAAGGGAATCTACTGTCCTAAGTATACAGATCACTTTGAGGGGCTATTTGAAAGAAAAAACGAATAGCCTCAAAAACAAAACCCTACTCTTATGATTCATTTTATGATTTGTTGGAGCCAAATTGTCCACTTGGTAGATACCTTTCTGTTTATCAGTCTTTTGGCATTTAGTTATCCTAGTCCTGAGTTGAAAGACACAATGATCTGTTATCAGTGCCATGTTTGAGCCTTTCCAAGCTTCTTAGGACCCAAGAAAGCAAATGGTCCCTTGGCCGAGCCTTTGAGAATCTGGGGTCATCTCCTTGCATGATGTGATGGGAGCTAGGCTGGTTTTGTGGGGGTAGTCAGATGCTGCTGGTCATCCCTGAGGAAGAGGAACAAATAGGCTGTGTTTGTGTTTCTCTGGTGAAACGCCTTTCCTTCTTCTTTTCCCTTTTGATCTCCTCCCTTCTCTTCCTCACCCCTTTGCCTCTTACTTTATCTATGGATAATCCCACCCAGCATTTTATAGACAAGACAGAGCTAGGCTGTTTGTTTTTTTTTAAGGGGACTGTAGGGTGGTTAGCTTTTCTTTTTTTTTTCCTTTCTGCTTGAAAAACCAGAAACCCAGCCTGGAACAAAATTGAGTTTGAAGTTATTCTTCAACTCCAACTACCTGACTTGGTGACTGTAAAAGCAGAAGGAAGTAGCATTTTATATCTTTTTAGTTTTGAGTTCATAGTCTTTTAACCTTTTTTTTTTCAAACAAAAGTTGACTTTCTTGTGTTTTGCAATCCATGAGTGCTTTGATATATTTGAACCCTTAACCCTGAATTATTGGAGTAGCCTAGGTTAAGCTTGCTACAGAATATGTTCCAATTATTCATAATGGGAAAAGTAAAATGGTTGAAAAATGTCCGTTGTTCAGATTGTGATGTACAGTCACCTCAGATTAAAGTAATCCCTCAATATGTACATATTTAGTGATTATTAAAGAGAGACAATGGAACTGTACTCAGAACTGAGTAGGTAGAGGAGCTCAGGCCTGGATCACATTTAGGAAATCCTTCAGAGCTTTTAATGACCCCAAACTACTCACTGCTATAAAAACTCAACTCTAAAATTCCACTATTCTTCCAGTGATACTCCAAGGCTGCAAATCATAGGACACCATGACCTCAGACACATTCAAATGATAAATGACCCAAATGATACTGGAAACATGAATAGTGGCCAAAGTTGGATATAACACATTTTTAATGGCAACTCTCATATAGATAGAAAATACTAATATTGTGAACATACTAATAGTGCCATAATAAACACATAAGTTGGTGGTTATGTAGCAAGAATGAGAGGCAAAAGATGGATAGCCCAAGGGATACACTGATATTCCCTAGGTACTAAAAAATAAGGCCTTCTAGATTTTGGGTACTAATTATAATAGCTAGCATTTATATAGAGCTTCAAAGTTTGCAAAGCATTTTGTATTTATTTTCTTATTTCATCCTCACAAGAATCCTGTGAGATGAAAGGTAAGAAGTGCCTTGCCAAGGGTTATATATGTTAATATATGGGGGTGGATTTGAACTCAAGCCTTCCTCCCTCCAAGTCCAGCATACTATCTATTACAACACATAGGTAGACCATTGAGGAGGACTTATGGAAAAAAACATGGATTAAGATTACACAAAATGAGAATACTGGGATCTGCATGGGTCAAAGAAGCCCTCAATTATTGAAATTTTTGATCTGACAGTATAAAAAAGTATTCTTTCAGCATTAATAGGAAATAATCTTTTCCAATGAGATTAGAACACTACATTATCCTTTTATTAGCCATTTTGAAGAACTGAATGTGAAATATACCATGAAGTGATCAGATGATTATTCCTAACTAATGGCTCCATGAGAAAATTCCTTTCCAGCATTTCTTGGGAAATTTATGTTTTTTGAAATCCCAGCACCCAAATGATCAGTTAAAAAATGGGGAAAAGTGTTATAATTGTCTTGCAAGACTGAACGGTTTACAATCAACACAACGTTACTGGTTTGAAGAAATCCCACTAACGTCAAGTTGAAATCAAGAGCAGGAAATGCTGACACACAGAATGAAGGTTATGGTTGACATTTCTGGGAACTGGGACATGAATACATAGGACAGAAGCGGTCATGATCTAATCAGTCAATCTTTCTTATAGCTGTTGCCATGCTGTAAGTGTGTGTTTGTGGTCCTGTTTGCTGCTAACGGTGAGCCATTCTTCCAAATGAAATATTGTTTATACACATAGTATAAACTCATAAATTATATATAAATTTATATATTATATAAATATAAAATATATTATAAATTTATATAAATCCTATGAGTGTTGTTTCAAGAAATAACAAGTTTTGGAAGCAAACAAGTCCTTAAATTGGCAATTTTGACAAGTGTTTCTGTGTCGTGCTGTTAACCCTGCTAAGAGATATAAATTTTATGTATATTATTCAGATACTACCCAATAATACTCACTGGTGTTTTCCAATGTTTTCTGCTTGCTATAGGCTATAGTTCTTTTTAAATACTACTCAACTTACTCTCTTATTTTTTAGATATTCATAGTAACAAGTAGAGTATAAAACATTTTGGGAGTATTTTTTAATAAAAGATAAATCAGTCAGATTATTGCCAGATGTTTAAAATCATTGTCATTGTCACAATATATTGGTTCATAATAATAACAAACTATGCATTTGTTATATTTTTTAACAGAAAATCTCTGAAACTTTGAGTATAACTCTTATCACAGAAAAATGATTCACTATTTTTATTTTTATTATTTAAAAACATGTAAATAAAATGTTAGAAAATACAACACAATTCATCCTTCCAAGAATTACTGAGAATTCTAATTACTTGTTCCCAAATTCTAAGGATTAATATGTATTGGGAATTTAGACACACTTTAGTAGCATCATTACAATATGAGGATACCTTCCCACAGTGACTATTTTTAAAGGAATAAAGGATCAGAATGAGGGAGATGTGGTATGTGGTTAGATAACAGTGTTTGAAATAAAGAGAGAAAGTAAAGCATGTCCCACCTATAAAGTAGGAAGGGGATGAGCAAAGATATAGCTTTGTCCATGCATGTAGAAGGGTGAATGAAATATAGGATGATAGATAGCCTTAGCTGCAGATGATTCTGGAAGTTATCCTAAGTTTAGCAAACATGTCATATCCTCCTACATCTTGGCCCAGGTTCTTCTAGGTTCCATCAAGGGGTTAGAATGTGGAAAGTCATTCTCACAAAATATTTCATAAATTTATTGCAATCTTGACTTGTGACTTTGCCTCCACCTGGAATTCTGGGAAAATCTCCAAAAATGCAATTTGTACCTCTTTTCCCTTTATAATTCTTATTACCTTTTCCAATTCATGTGGCCCAATAGAAAACATACCAACAGTATAATTTAGAATAATTTTGCTCTAACAAATTGTAATAAAAAAAGATATAGCAATTAAACATCAAGTGGGGTGTGCAGCTCAGGCCATCCATGCTGTTCTTAATAGCAGTCACTTATAACTGTTAATCCCTGTGCTCATACCTTTAATTTTTTTCCCCATTGAATGAAAGAAAGCTCTCAGGAGTCATTGGTTTGACACACTACTGCACTGCTAGTAGAGCTGTGAAGTGGTCCAATCATTTTGGAAACCATTTTGGGACTCCAAGGACGCTGTTCATTTATTTTAGACCAGAGGTATCAAAGTGGTCGGTGATGGGCAAAAGACTCAGATATACCAAAAGATATTTATAGCCATACTTTTTGCAGTGGCAAAGAATTATAAACAAAGTAGCCATTGTTTAGGAGATGGTTAACAAAATTATATAGAATGATGAATTCAGAGAAACTTGGGAAGATTTTTATGAACTGTTAAAGAATGAAATGATTAGAACAAAGAGAAAATTTGATATGATGACCAAAATAATGTTGGGAGAAAACAACTTTAGAAGGTATGTCAATGTACTGGTGAATCATAACGTTAAAGGTTGGATGCTGGAACATATCTCTCATGTCTTGGTAGATGTGAGGTATAAAGTGAGACATGTATTTTCAAACATGGCCAAAGTGTTAATTTGTTTTTCTTGACAATAATAAGGGAAGTTTTCTGTAAGGGACAGGTAAGTTAGTGAGTGGGTAGTGGGTAGTGATAGAGAAGTAAAAAAAACGAGAAAATCTTCTACATATAATATTTAAAAAGTTCAGAAGGAGGTACAAGCAAACAAGGCTTTTTTCATTAATACTGTATTAAATTTAATATACATTAAAAACAAAATATAGGTAACAAGTTCATGGTTTCATACATGATCCTCTTTTGTTCTTTCTATAATAAAATGCTCATAGGTGTTGCTGATTAAGTTAATTATAATAGAATTAAAAGATAATTATTGGAAGTGCAAAGTTACCATTGATTCTCCCTTCTACCTCATTTTCATGTTTCTTCATATTAATCTCTGTAAGTAATTGTCTAGCTCTGACTTAGAACAACCTTGACTTCCTCAGTCATGGTTGGTCCACTGACTCCACCCATCATGATAGAATCAAAAAATTTCCAAGTACTTAAGAGGTAATCGACTACAAGCTGATTTACATATTAAACTCTTCCATAGTATCTTTGACCCTCCTAGCTCTAGAGTCAACAACAGTAACTGTTTCTCTTTCCCACCTAGTCTGATTTTCTTGTCCTTGGTCTCATTAAAGGGGCCATGACCTGGCTACTTCTTAAACAGGCCTATTCAATGAATGGGCTTTGCAACACCCTAAATGAGTACCTGCAAAGACCTTGGCCTAAAGGGCCCAAGGTTTCCCAGTGTATCCTGGGTCATCTCCAGTCATCCTGATGAATATCTGGTCACTGGATTCAGATGGCTCTGGAGGAGAAGTGAGGCTGGTGACCTGCACAGCCCTTCCCTCACTGAAAACAAAGTCAAGTGCAAGTCATATCATCATTTCTCTGATTTCATGGTCTTCTTTGGCAACAAAGGACGAACATAATACTGTCAGGTTGTGTAGGTATCTTTCACAACATGGGCTAGGAAGAATAATTCTGAACCAAACAAGGAATAGAGGAGATCACAAAAAGAAAAACATCTTGATTATATGAAAAAGGATAGTGTTTGCATAAACAAAATCAATGCAGCCAAGATAAAAGAGGAATATGAAATAGACAGCTTTTTGGAAGACATAATCCAGAAGCATTAATAGTCAGGCCAATAAATGTGGAGAAGTAAGGGAAGACTCAGGACAGCTGCATAGCATAGCTTGAAAGGACAGGTCAAAGTACAAAATGTTTGATCAACACTTGCTCCATGGTACATCTGCTTACACAGGCTTATACTTCATAAAGCATCCTGATCCTGAAGCAGTGACTGAACGTTCATGCCCACTACTGTTGGTTTGATGTGTAAGTTGTGGCATCTTTGTTAAAACATCACTCTTATACAGTTGTGTACAGTTATGCTTCAGATGTGATATGGCAAAGAAAAGAAACTTTAAATGTATGTACAGAGTACTTTTACTGAAAAGATGTGGATTTTGAGAGGTTGTTAGAGTGAGTGGATTTGAGCAGCATAACTTTGTGATGTAGATCTCAAAGTGACTTGATTGCAAATGAATTAGAAAAAGAGTGTAAGTTCTTTAAAAGACCAGATATTGTCTTTAAAAAATTATTTTATTTTAATTTATTAAATAAAACAAACATTTCCATAGCATAGTAGAATTTTAAAAAGATGATTGTACATGAAACTATAAATCTATTATGTACAACTTGCTATTCATTTTAAATATGAAATAAAGTTATCATGTAAATTCCTTTTTTTTTACTATACATCTATTTATCAACCCTTTCTCTGGATGCAGATAGTGTCTACCTTCATAGGTCCTTTGTAATTAATTTGGGTATTTACAATAATCAAAATGACTTAGTCATTCAAAGTTGTTCTTAAAACAATATTGCTGTTACTGTATACAACATTCTCTTGATTCTGCTTATTTGGCTCTTCATGATTTCATGCAAGTCTATCCATGTTTTTCTAAAATAGCAAACTCATTGTTTTTTATAGCATCACCATCATATACCACAACTTGTTGTCTTTTAATTCTATTGCATCTTCTATAGGGGATATCAGTGACAATGGGCAAAGCTGGCTAGGAGATACCATGATTGAGAGTCCAGTTAAATTGAATGAAGATAGCAAGTGGTTTGCTACTCTTCTAGATAATGGCTGTGGAGGACAGGTTGGAAGTTGGGCAGGTGGTCTGGGATGGGCATGGCCAGTTTTAGGGTTCTTGTGCTCTAATACTGAGTTGCCTCATTCAGGGTCTTAGGGGAGGTGGTGGAGATATTTTGACCTGCCTGGCACATGATACCCCTGTGTCTCTCCCAGGATGCTTTGCAGATTCTATCAGTGACAGGATGGCTGTGGGGATTAAGCTGTAAGTAAGACAAATCAACACACTGGGCATTTGAAAGTGTGTTCCTCTTTCTGTGTGTCTAGTCTTCCACTTCTCTGCCAAGAGGCAGGAGACATGTTAAACCACCTGCCTTCCAAAGTCATGTTGGTTCCTGCGTTGATCAGAGTTCTGAAGTCTTTTGATGTTGTTTTTAAGGGGCAAGAAGACCTGGCATGTACTGTGGGTCTTAACTGACAGGCAATCTAGGTCTGCAGAGTGGGATGTTAGCATTTGTAAGAGCAAGACAAGAGAACAGGAAGGGAAACTTTTGAACCCAGGATGATCCTGTCTGCAATCTGCTCTGTTTTTAGAATCCTGGCTAGGAGCAGGTGACTCTGGGCTCATGAGTACTGATTGTAGCTTGGAGATCAAAAGCCTACTGGGCCATTTTGCTTTTAATTGAAGCAGAGACAGAGAATCTAACAGTATCCCTTATAGCTGCTAGCATGATTTTGAACATACAGTGTCAGTTCCACAAATACTTACTGATTGATCATGAATCAAGATTGTGTTATCTGGTTTGAATACTATAGGTAGTTGGGTATACTTCATGCTGTGGTCAATCTCTCTTCTGCATTGCTTGATAAGAGCTTCATGAAATAGACTTAGGTTCAGATAAAAATAAAAGGCTTTTTTTTTTTTGACATGAAATAATCCCCATCTATAAAAGCAACATAAAATATACAAAATCAAGATATCCTAAAAGTTAAAGGTTTCCTGACATCCCTTCTTAGTTATGAGATTATCTTTATAAAAAATACAGTGGCAAGCTCAGCACTTAATGTTTGTTTTCGTTTTTATGAAAGATGCCCTTTACCATCCATTACTTTCTTCCACCCATGCAGAATGAGACAGAGGCATTTATCCTTTGGCCTTTCTCTGAGAAACATATTCTCATGAATATTGCCTGAGATTGTGGAAAGATTAATATTCTTAACCACTTCGCTGACGTTCTTCGAATGAGAAATAGATGGCTAATGAGCAGATCCAACTTGACAGGATATACTTGTCGCATGCTCGGGAAGAGCCCCCCGCCTTCAACAAAGGATGCTACTGAGCCCTGTGTTGGTGCTTTGAACATGTCAATGGGAAAAACACTCTATTGTATTATCTGCAGCTGCTCCTGGAATCTTAGGCAGTTCTATTCAGAGAGGGACTTGTTGTTGTCCGGTTTCCCTCTCCCTTCAAAGCCCCCTCCTTCATGCAGTTAGCTGATCAAAACTTGTTTCACTGAAGTGGACCTAGAGAAGAGAATTCATCCCTTTTCACAGTGAGTCTGTGTAATTGCAATACATGTGTGATTTAAGGCCTTCTTTGGAGGCATCCTGGCAATTCCCATTAGCTCGAAATATAGCTCTGGCTGTAACCTCAGAGCAGAGTGTGTTCTGGGCTTGAGACACCTGTGTTCTAGCTACTTGTTGACTTCTGATAACCATTTCATGTCTGGTGAGATTCATAGTTGAACTCAGAAACTGTCTTTTGTCAGTTATCCTGGAGGTGGATTTGGTTAACCCTTTCCCTGTGAGCCTGACTTGGAGGGTAAGAATATAGATCATTTTCACTTATTTAAAAATAAAGTTAACTTGCAATTGTGTATACTAATAAAAAGAGGCAGTAATACGACTAATACAAAATTGTATGCATTTTGTATTGACTTATGAACACCGACATAGTCAATCTTGGGGATAATATATACAACAAAATAAGTCACAGCTGAGGACAATTTAGGAGGAACTGGCTAGCTTTCCCATTTTTCGATAGTGATCAACTGGAGATGGAGAGTAGAATGTAATTTAATAGGATATAAGTTTTTGAGTACAGAATCTGTTTCATTTTAAAAATAATTTTTATTCTCAAATGCCTAATAGTATCTGGAGCATAGTAGGAACTCAATATATGTTTGTCACACTGAATTAAATAGAACTGAATTTACAACAGCAACTTTTAGACTATTGTAAGATACTATGACACACAGCATAGCCTTTGTACCAAGATTGCTGTCAGTGTAACTCACACATTCCCTGGTGATAGAGGAGATAATTGAGTGACTTTATTTAAAAGATAACTTCTGGTAACCTTGAGTGTGGGGAAGGAAACTCAAATTTCCTACTGTGGCAAAAAAACTTAAGGAAAGTAGAGATAGTTATGATGTCAACTAGAGTTAAATAGTAGAGCAAGTTATGTCAGGAGGATGCTAAAAGCAAGATTTACCATGGATTAGTTGTAATTTGAGTAACATGCCAATAGGTAATTGAGAGTTTATATGGGTATATACCCATACTGGACAGAAATTTAGAAGGCTTTTGAAAAAAGAATTGTATATTAAATGGGCTTGGTGTTAAAAGACAGGTTTCTCCCCTTACCGGTCCTGTGACCTTAAGTCAGTCTCATCACGTTAACCTTTCACAGCCTCATCTGTAAATGTCTTTGAGCCTCATGAGTTTTCTCATCATTCAAGGGATAATAATACCTGCCTTGTCTGTCTCACAGTGTTACTGTGAGGTTCAAATGATGTCATTTATGTGGAAAGACCTTTGAAAATTATAAAACACAATACAAATATGCAGTATTATGTATCTCAAAGTGTGGAATCTCATTTATAATTTGGCTCATTGTTCATTTGCTCTAGTGCTTCAAAAAAGCATTAACATGAGATGAACGCAGAAGGCGAGCACACTGTCTTGCCCTCTAAGGAGCACCTGTGTTGTGCAATGAAGACTAGGTATTTTTGTAGAGCTGGAGGATTTTTATGTTGGTAAATTTCCCAGTACAAAAATGAAGAGAGGTAAATCAGCATCAATGAAAGAGAGGTGCTAATTGGACCTGTTGAGGTCTTTTGCTTATTTACAAGAAGTTGTTTGGGGAGCAGGTGCTGAAAAAGCCTTCCTAAATTGTTTCATCTGTTGTTGTTTATTAAGGGCTGACTCTATGCATGGCATTGTACTAAGGAGAGTAAAAACTCACTAATTTCCATTTGCGGGGGAGGGAAGTAGGAGTCATTTGAATTAATGAAAATTTTGAATTATGGCAGAGTGAAGGGAATAGACCAGGAGAACGATTTATGTAATAACAACATTGTGGAAACAAACAGCTCTGAAGGATTTCAGATCTCTGATTAATATAATGACCAATCATAATTTAAGAAGTCGGATGAGGAAGAAGGCTACTTATTTCCTTACTAAGGTGATGGACTCAATATGCAGAAAGACGCTTTTTTTTTTTGGACATGAGCAACGTGGGGGCTTGTTTTGCTTGACTGGGTGTATATGTTACAAGGGCTTTAAATTTTTTTCCAATGGAGAGAAAAGTCTGATGGAGAGAAAATAAAGGCTTGCTAATTGAAAAAAAATTTAAAATACAATTCTTAAAAGAAATGTGGCTTTGTTATACTTTGAAAATATTAAGTAAATGAACTAGCTCCATTGAACCAAATATGAAATGCTGTTTCATTACCTTTTAACTTGTGAGCCCCATGTAGGCAGAGATCATGCCTTATTCTCCTTTGTATCTTCCATGGACTTTGCACATGCAAAGATTATGGGATCATTGGTTTAAAGCTAGAAGAGGAGTTAGGTGTCATCTAATTTAACTGCCCTGCCTCCCATTTTTTTTAAACTGATAAGGAAATTAAGTCCTAAAGAGGTTGTGATATGTCTGACATCACACAAGTTGTAAGTAGGCATTGAATAAATATTTATGGAGAAAGTCTTTGTTGATCTCAATGGCTTCCAAGTTATCCTTCCAGCTCTACATTGGTTGACTAATATGTACTTTTTGTAGTAACTCAACCCAGACTAACAAAATATCTCCAAGGAGGTACTAAGAGGCTATTCTGTCCTTTTTTCCAGTCCAGAACCCTTCCACCTACTCATGAAGGATGAAGAATGGATGAGTTTTTATCTGGTAGTAGGAAGAATACCCTTCATTGAAGAAAACATGGAAATATCTTGGTGTAGTGGAAATAACACCTTTTGGTTGTTTGGGAAGGACATTGTGTGTTTCTTTTGATTTTGAAGAGAACCACTGACAATGTGGGTGATGACTTGGGCATCAATTGGATTTAAGTGAGGCAGAGTTGCACAGAGCTATCAGTCTCATACTTTTCTTCAAGAGTCATCGAAGTTGAGTTGCAAGACAAAAGTCAGGACAGCTGGTTATGTCCTGGAAGGCAGTGTATGACCTTGGCATATTCCATGTCTGACCAAGCTCTAGGCACTCCCCAATGCCTGCTTCAGCTACTTTCATGGTTATTATGTGCACTATCATGTGCCAGGTACTTCCCTAAGCACTTTACAGATTAATGTTTGGGAGTCAGAAGACTTAGATTAGAAGTGGCTCTGCCACTTGTTATCTGCATGACTTAATTAGGAACTAGACTAGATAAGTTCTGATCTCCCTTCCAGTTTTAAACTCTACCACTAGCTCACTAAGATGAACTAGAGGACATGTTAAATCTAAAAGGCTACAGAAGTGGGGAGACCTAAAAATCATTAGTTCAGAATACAAGTACTCGGGTACTTGTAGATTTCAACCGAATTCAGTATAACAAACGTTGACTAAATGACTTTAGTAGTGCAGTGAAGTGGAAAGGATTTTGCATGCAGAGCCAGACATCATTTAAATACCAATTCTGTCACTTATTAACTGGGTAACTTTGAACAAGCTACTTGACATTTACGGTCCTCAGTTTCCTCATTTGTAAATTGGACTAGATTATGGGTTCTTAACCTTTTTGTGTGTGTCATGGGCCCCTTTGTTAGTCTAGTGAAGCCTACGGACTCCTTATCACACATTTATTTAATAAAAGATCCATCGGATTGCAAACAATGTCAAGACTTAATGACAATAAAGATCTAATTTTTTCCATCAAGGTTCACAAAACCCCTGAAATCTCTCCATAGAGTCCTTGGACATTTTGGGACCCCAAATTAAGATTCCTCTATACTAAATTGTCACTAGGGTCCTTAAATCCATGATCCCATATGCATATTTGGTGGCACAGTAGATAGAGTTCCAGGCCTGGATTCAGGAAGACTCATCTTCCTGAATTCAAATCCATCCTCAGATGCTTACTAGCTGAGTGACCCTGGGTAAGTCACTCCTGCTTGCCTCAGTTTCCTCATCTCTAGTGAGTTGGAGAAGGAAATGGGAAACCACTCTTGTATCTTTGCCAAGAAAACCCCCAAAGGGATCATGTGACCGAAAAATGACTAAACAGTAACAACAGCTACATGTGAGTATTACCTTCAGAAATTCATGATTTCCCATGTATCTTTTTTTTAACTGCTAAAGATTTCACCTCCTCTCTGCCTTTGTTGATGGCCTTCATGAATTTTTGTGGTTGGAAAAATTCATCACCTGGTGGTTAAATTCTAGTGATAAGCCTCTATGAATTTAGCCAGGCTGGTCCTTGGATGACAGAGCTGTAGAATATTAGTAGACCCATATTTGAATGCTTTCCAACTTGGATGGGGTCTGCAGGGCTTATTCTCTGCTGGCGTAGACTAAGAACACAAAGGTCACTACTGTGTCATAATAAGGCTTCAAAACAGGACTTTAGCAGAGGGTACTGGTGAATGGAGAAAGCTCATTTTAAGTGAGCATTTTTATCATTTGTATCTAACTGTTTGTCTGTCTATCTATCTTGGTACTTTTTGCTCGTTTTCCAGACCCTCCATAACTGGGTTCCACCCTTCCACCCTGACATAATCTTCCTAACCTGTATGTTAGCTGATCTTGAAGCAAGGAAGGAATTTTAATGGAGAGAATCAAGGGTGAATTGGTGATCTGTTCTGGGCATGTGGGATGGTATGTACACAGAAAACGGTGAAGACAGGAGGAGTGACCAAGATTGGTATGATTTAGTTGAAACACAGAGTATATGTAAGGGAGTAATAGGAGATAAGGCTGAAAAAAGTGTCCTGGAACCAGATCATGAGGCCTGGAATGCTAGTATAAGGCAGTTCAGTAGGCAGGAAGGATCCATTAAAGGTGATGGAAGAGTGATGAATGTATGAGGAAGGTTCATTAGACATTGATATGAAGGATAGATTTGAAAAGGGACAGACTGGATGCTATTTAATTAGGACACTGATTAAAAGTCTTTCATAGCACAGTTTCTAGCACATACTAGGCACTTAATAAAGGCTTGCTGATTGAATGAACGGTCTAGGACAGTGGTGTCAAATTCAAATAGAAATAGGGGACACTAAGTCATACAAAAAGATCCCTACTGTTGGCACATTGCCATAGAAAACCCATTGACTTAGAAAAAAAATTAACATTTTGTTCAGCTGTTTTTCAGTTGTGGTAGACTCTTCATGATCCCATTTGGAGTTTTCTTGAGAGAGATACTGGAGCAGGTTGCCATTTCCTTCTTTGGTTCATTTTCCAGATGATAAAACTGAGGCAAATAGGGTTAAGTGACTTTCCCAGGGTGTCTGAGGCCAGTTTTGAACTCAGGAAGAAGGGTCTATTTACTGTGCCACTTAGCTACCCCATACTAACATCCATATTCTTTTTTATTTTTACTTATTTTGTTAAGTATTTTCCAATTACATTTTAATCTGTTCAGGCTACATTGAGAGTGTTGCTGCCAGCAATACCATTTGTGGATATGTGTTTTTGACACCTCTGGTCCAGAAAGTAGGAGTATATATAGCATTTGTTGACTCACCTTGGTGGGGGGGGGGGGGGGCGCAGTTATTCCTGTTGCCACTCACCTCTTTCCATCAGGGGAAAAGTCATGAAGACATGCATACTACATTATACAAATGCCTCTTTAGATACAATCTCTTTTTTCTTGTTTTTGCTGTCTGAATAGACTGGATACAGGAGAACTAGGAAAAAGAGTGTTGCAGTATCTTTAGTTGATTCAGAATAGGCAGACTAAGTTTGTTATACTAGTCTAAATAAAGTCTATAGATCATTTATTGCTAAATGATAATACTTACTTAAATACTTACTATGTGTCAAACACTGTGCTAGAGATACAAAAATAGAAATGGAAGTTTTTGCTCTCAAGGGTTGTCTCCCTTAAGGGTTGTCAGTCTACCATTTTGAACCGAGATCCTGGAGCAATGGATCATTCAATGGATGAACTTGAGAAAGTCTGACTCCAGTATTCATAATAAGGAAGAACTGTTATCAAGTTAATGGGTAATGCCAACCATCCTCAGAATAACAGTTAAAGATTAATCAAAGATACAAAAAATCCTGCCTGTGTGTTTTTCTTTAACAAGCTTGTTCTATATGTGAGCTCCTAAAATTTAGTGTGTGGTATTCCATTTAAGTTCAGTTGTTCTAATATGGATTTATAGTTTTGGTAGAAAAAGTTCATTGTGGAGAAAAACTCCTTCATTTTTCTCTCATTTGAGAGAATTCTACTACCCAATCATGGTAGCACACTATAATGACCGCATTGAGGTTAGAAGTTGATTCTTCAAATCTGACTCCATAAAATATCACAATATCACAATATCACAAAAATTAGTTAAAATGAAATCAACAACAAAGCCTCCCTCCTACACACATTTATCTCTGCCCTCAAGAATGCACAATTCAAAGACTAATGTGGACACAGAAGCTTTATAAAGCTTTATAGATTCTTTTAAAAAAGGTTTTGTTTTATTTTAAATTTATGGAATAAAACAAGCATTTCTATAACAATATAATTAAAGATGATTGTACATGAAACTGCATAATTTATTATGTACAACTTGCTATTCCTTTAAATATATAATAAAGTTATCATGTAAATTTTTTTTTTCCCTCTCCCCTCCCCATACATACATACCTAATATGTATGTGTGTGTGTATGTATATATATATATGTATATGCATATATATATATATATATACCCATAGCATATGTATCACATCTTTCATATGTATGTAAAATCATTCTAATAGATGAGAACTGTACAAATTGTGTTGGAATGGTTATCAGTAGATAATACTCTATAAATGGTCCAGTGGAAAGAAGAATTCTAAGGTTCTCTCCAGTTCAGGTTCTGGCGCTGATTCCCTTTGTGTGAGGTGGCCTGGCATAGTGGAATTTGTGCTTGCTATATTTGGAGTCAGGGGACCTGGGTTCACATCCCAGAGATGATATCTGCTACCTGTGTTACAAAGGGCAAGGCACTTAACCTGCAGGGGTCTCATTTTCTCATCTGTAATATGAGAGGATTGGATTAGATGGCCTCCAAATGTCCTTCCCACTCAAAATTCATGATCCTCTGATCTATCTTTAAAGTCCTTTCTATCTCTAATGTTTTGTGATTCTATGAATCCTTTCTTCCCTCCCTATCAAATCATTTTTCATATGTTAATTATTTGCTTCTATCCTCTTTGTATGCATTGCAAAGGACAACTGGAAAAAACCCAGGATTAATAATTAAAAATTGTTAATGTATCCTGTTGAAAATTCACCTCCCAGAATTCACACATGACAGAGATAATCGTCCAAGACCAGTGAAAACTCAGCCTTGGAATTGTGCTCATTGTTAGCAAAAGGTTAAGGACCATTTTTCAGTTTGCTCAGTCAGTACGACTCAGGAAAGTGAACAGGAGCATTCCTAAGACGTGTCCCTAAGTACTTATTAATATAGCGTTTAGACCTTTCTGATATACGTTGTATTTGGAGTACAAGAACATTAAAGTTTCTTTCACTATTATTGAGTAATAGGCTTGACAGTATAAAAGAACAATTTGAAGTATCTTTTTGAGACTCTTTAATGTTGCTCTGGAGTCAGGAAGACCAGAGTTCAAATCTGGCTTCAGACACTTACTAGCTGTGTGACCCTGGGCAAGGCATGTCACCCTGTTAACCTTAGTTTCCTCATTTCTTAGTTGTGCTGGGGAAGGAAATGGCAGACTACTGCAGTATCTTTGCCAAGAAAACCCCAAGAAGGGTCACAAAGAGTCAGAAACGACCGAAAGGACCGAACAGCAATAACTGCTAATACTATATATCTTTCCTATGGGTAAGAATTTTCATCTGATATTTAGTTTCATATAAGTTACTAATTGGGTGATTTTTTTTTTCCTTTTCAATATTTTTTAGATTTCTTTCCTTTTTTCCTGGGGAAGCTAAGACCAGTCTAAGAGACTGAATTAACATGTGAGCTTGGCCCCTCCCTGCCCCAGTCAAACAGACTTCCACATGACCTGTTGCCTCCTGCCCTAAGGCCTTTCCACATGCCTTTCTCTGGGGTCTGGAATGCAGTGCTGCTCTGCCAAACCATGTTCCTTCCGTCCTTCAAAACACTGCTCAAGCAAGACACCTCTCACATGAAATCCTCCCAGACTCT
This sequence comes from Bettongia penicillata ogilbyi, assembly GCA_023548195.1. Lineage (NCBI taxonomy): Eukaryota > Metazoa > Chordata > Mammalia > Diprotodontia > Potoroidae > Bettongia > Bettongia penicillata. Next base: position 4,868,069 of record JAJHZJ010000291.1, read on the forward strand.
CCCCATCTGACCCCACTAGCCACTTGAGTCACTCCACAGCCCTCAAGTCAGAGGTATACACACACACTCAGATGTGTGTCTACACAAGTATACTTCTGTTTGCAGATGCACATCCTCATTCATTCGCACTTGTTTTGGTTCGGTTTTGCCGGTTGAACTTGGGATTTCACTGGCATGAGTGAACAAACTCCCTTTCCCAATACAGATTGGCTCTGGGGCATTTGGAGGTTAAGTGACTTGCTTACATACTCAGTAGGTATCAGAAGGGAGGCTTGAACTCAGGTTTTTCCAATACTGAAGCATGCTCTTCATCTCTTAGGAAACATGCTGTCAAATAATGATTTTCAGGAAGCAAGGGAATTTTTTTTCTTATGCGATTCCCCACCCCTCTTTCTGCCTCCCCCATTTTATTTATAAGGTCCTTGAAGTCAAGGACTGTGTCTCTTGCATCCACACTACATGTTTTTATTCACAGCCCTGCACAGTTCCTCAATCCTTGTTGACTGGCTGACTGACAGTTATTATGGTGGCAGGCTACATAAAAAAGGGGGCTTTTTGAAGGGACTGAACCAAGCTGATAGGCCAGAGAGTAAGTAGTTTATCCAGAGAGCCTGGCTGGTTTGTGTTCCATGAATTGCACTGTGGTAACTCCCCAAATTATTTTATTGAGTATCTCTGCCATGGGACAGACAGTGAAATCTCTGGGGTTTCATCCTTTACCATGGGCCATTCATCAAGGCAGCCAGACACACTTGGTATATCTTTTGAAGAGTCTCTGGTATTGTTCTATGAAAAGGTTTCATTTCAGGCTGAACTTCTAAAACCTAACAGAAAAAAAAAAGCATCATCTTTTATAGGACTGGCTAATTGCTTCTTTGCACGAAGGAAATCGATGATATTTTAAGAAGTAAACTGCACTCAAAGAATAGATAGTATAGCATTAACTTTTGTCAAAGTTGCCACAGCAACATGAATTTGATGCCTCCCCTCCCCCTTCCTCCCAGTCTTCCCTAAATCTGCTTCAACAAATCGTCTTGGAAAAATACTGAGCCAGTAAATGGTATCTTTTGCTCAGTCAGAATGCTATTATCTTTGGATAGTGAGCAGTGTAAATGCAGCCCCCAAAATGAGATGCAAAGAACATTGCTTTTAAGAAATAATGTCACAGAGAGGAGGAAAATGATCAGTCAAAATGGAGCTCTGCTTCTACCCAAACAGAGTGTTTTGAAACCAAAAATAAAACCCTCTTTTATTATGCAGTGAGAAATGAAACAAGAGTCCTGGCTGGCACAGCGCTGGAGGCTGCCAGGGGCCATGGTACACACAGCCAAGCATTGTTGAGAGCGATGCTCATTTCTTGGTGCCTTTGGCTCCAGCTTAAAAAACACAGGAGGGAAACTGATCATTTGTTGCTGCTGCTTCCCTGTACCAGACTATTTGCTGAGGTTACACTTCTCATCAAGCAAGACTATTTTTGGGAGAAGGCAGAACAGGTCAAATGGAATGGGAAAGACAGTCATGGAGCAGTCAATAAGTTATCGCATCCAGAAAAAAAAAAAAGAGATGAGAAAATGATCCGAATCATGGCTCTGGTGTGTGCTGACTTTTGAGGTAGCTTCTCAAGACTCTGGACTTGGAATTTCAGGGCTTTTGAACACTTTTCCATTTTGCAGCCTCTTCCCTAGTTTTGCTTGTTATCCTGGATAGGCTCAGTTAGGAAGAGGTTGGTGTGAGTCCTTCTGACGTTTTTCAGTTGTCTCACTCCGAGTTAACATCTCAGAGCTTCTATTTTTTCATCTGTAAAAATGGGGATGAATAATTAAGCAGTTGCAGTGGAATAGGGAGACGGTTAGGCAGTGTAAGTCATTTCATTTATTAGCTTTTGAGCATTTCAGTGCTCAAGGCAACTCTTGGAGTTGTAGATCAAAGTTTGCACTGGTTAAGGGAGTGTCTTCATCAGGAGTTCCCTCAATCAGTGAAATCACAGGTACATTTTAAATCCCTCCACGCATTCAGCTGGGGATAATAGATAAACTTTATTTCACAGCCTAGCTGTGATGAAAACATCCTGTAAACCTAATATGTAAAGTCTTATCAAGGGCCAGGGGTGGGGAAGCTGCTGTCTTGGGGCCACATGTGACCCTGTAGGTCCTTAAGTGCTGCCCTTGGACTGAACCTAAACTTCACAGAACAATTTGAATTTAGTTAAAGAGCCATACTTGAGGGCCTAGAGGGCCACATGTGGCCTCAATGCCATAAGTTCCCCACCCCTGACAGTGGATAGAACCCTATACCTGTAGTTCAAATCCAGCCTCAGACATGTGCTAGCTATGTGACCCTGGGCAAATCACTTTAATTTCTGTTTTCCTCAATTTCCTCAACTGTAAATGGGGATAGTAAAAGCACTTACTCCCTAGAGTTGTTGTGAAGATAAAATGAGAAAATATTTGCAAAGCTTAGTGCAGTAGGCACTGTAGAAATGTTTATTTCCCCTCTCTTCCTAGCTCCTTTCATGCATAATCCATCTCATTTAAAGCATCTCCAGAAGCAGGAACTTCAAGGCCATTCAACTCCCTCATTTGGGGAGTGAGGAAATTAAGGCCAGACAGGGCTAAATAATTTGCCCAAATCATACAAGTTCACAGTTAATAACCCAGGTTTTCTGATTTCAGGTCTATTTCTCTTCCATGCTAGGGAAGGAGAGAGCTCATAAATGCCTTTCCTCTGTCATTCACTACAATATTTTGCCCTCTTCCTCCATCAGGGAAGTCTTCATTAGCAAATCCTTAATTTCTACAACATAAACCTGTTTCCTTTTGTGCTGTCTCAATAACCAGGCACAGATGATCATCACTTACTATAGATATACCTTTCTAATTGTAGATGCTTCCCACCAATATTAATGCACGGTATTAATGCATGTTAGGCTTGAAAAAATGTTTAAATTAAATGATTCATTTGTCCCAATTCTTCTCAGTCCACAAAATGTGTATTTTTTCTTTTAAAAGATTCAATATACGATACTGAATTGTACACATAATTGCATCTTGTATATATATATAATATTATATTTTATATACATATAATATCCAATGTCTTTAATTTTTTTCATTATATAAAGAGATTTATATAAGGAACTATGAACTATTAATGTAGATTTTTAAAAAAGAACTGTATATGTATGAAATTTAATTAGGTAGTAACAAAATTGTTCTTTCCATCTACTTTGGAAGTTTTTTTTCTGTGCATTAAAAAATTGATATTCTTGTGTGTATATGCATATACGTGTGTGTGCTTGTGTGTGTGTGTGTGTCTGTGTGTGTGTGTGTAGCATATCTATCACTACTCACCGTACACACGTCAGTTTTGGAGTCAGGAATGGCAGGCAAGCCTTAACTCTGACACATAGTATACTACGTGGCCCTGTGGAAATAACTGAATCTCTAAATGCCCCAGGTAATTCTTCAAGACTGTAACTTTCCAGGTGGTGGTTGTTCTGTGTTAGTAGAAGCTGTTTTCCCACATAGAATTCTCTTTAACAATGAAATCACAGGTCTGGACAGAAAAAAAGTCTGCCTGCCAATCATGATATATGAAGGGCCAGTCCTCTGGGTCATAATTTCAGGTCTTATCACAGTAATCACTTTCCTCATTTCTGGATTTAAGTATGTGGTTTGGAACTGTGATATCATCAGTGCAGGAGGACTTCCTCTGTGGAAATTCCTTCCCTCAATACAATATGTCTGCCTCTTGGAGCTTAGCCTGAGGCACTAAGAGTGACTTATCCACCAGCACACAGTCAATGCGGTGTGTGTGTCAGAAACAAGACCTGAACCCAGTTCTTCCTGACTCTGTAACCAACCCTCTAGCAATTAAACTATTAGGATTCTCATGTGTATATTTAGAAATTTGAATTATATTATTCTGTATTTTTCAGTTAGAGAAAAGGAAAAATAGGAACATGTACACACATAATATATATTTCAATACATAAAGGATATTTCAATTCTTTGGAGTGGGTAATCCTTTTAATAAGCCCTCTGTGCCTTAGTAGACAGATTTCTTTAGTTGCTGGGGAATTCCTATCCCTTGATCTCCACTCTCACTCCCCTCAAATCACCTGGTGGTCCACTTTTTGGTGGAGAGTCTTTTTGAACTTATTAAGACATATTTTATTCGGCAGAGACACAGCCTAGACTTTCTAGTTCAGCAGACAATGCCATAGTTTATATTATTCTGTCAGAGCCTTTAAAAACCCAGGGATACTGTCATGCCATGATGTGACATTGGAGTAAAACTTTAGTGTAGTGTGTAAACACATGTAATTGGATATCGGTGTATATGAACACACACATGCATACACATGCATCTTTACCTTTGAGTTTCATATACTTGGTCTACCGGGTCATCTTCATGCCTACCTTAACAGCTCTAGCTTTTACCGCCATCTGCTGGGGCCCCTTAGATACACCTGCTCAGGTCTAGGGCACACTCAGTCCACCAGTCAATGGCTATCACCAGCCTATCACAGCTGTTTGCGTATCTTGTCAGCTGTTGGGTTTTGTCCTTCACTGAAAGAGTATCCTTCTGCAAGCTGGGGCTTCGTCTTGGAGTAGAGGCCTTCTCTTTCCTGACTTGTGCCAGAACTTTGTGAGCAGCAAGTCATATTTACTGTTGCCACCGAAAGTCCAAACTTTTTGGTGAATGGGGAGTCCATAGCACAGATCTCAAGACCACTGTAGTTTTTTTTTGTTTTTTTTTTTGGCCTTTGCTTTCTCTAGACTGTTACAAAATACATGGTAATGTTCTCATCTCCATTTGGAAAACGATTGAGCCCAGCATGGGAGCTCTATCAATAGGCAAATACAGCAATGGCAAGTCTCATGTCTTTTGGTTTTTCTAAATCCATTCCTTTATGAACTTCTAAAGGAAAATCCCCAGACTCTACTTCCCTTCAGGTAGTCTGAGATCCAGGGACACAGCCTCCTTGCTTTTCCTTTGGATTCCAGGCATTTTCCTGTCTGTCTCTCTCCATCAGGCCCCACCTCCTGCCCTCCATTCCTGGAATTGTCTTCTCAAATTCATTCCCTGCCTTCTCTGGCTTCCTTCAGGTCCCCCCTCAAATTCGACCTTCTGCAAGAAGTCCTTCTTGATCCTACTTAAGGCTAGTGCCTTCTTTCGAAGTTAATCTCCAATTTATCCTGCAAATATCTTGTTTGTGCATAGCTGTTGGCAGGTGATCCCCTCAACTAGAGTGTCATAACTTCGAGAACAAAGACTAATTTTTGTTGTTTGGATTTCTGGCCTTTCTTCCTGTCCCTAGGGCTTAGCGCTGTGTTTGGCTCATGGTAGGTGCTTTAATAAATGCTTATAGACTAGAAGGATAAGACTTTGAAAGCTGGATAGGACTTTAAAGAGAATATATGCCAACACCTTTATTTTAGAACATCATACTAGCATGGTTCGGTGAGGAGAATAATGGATGTTAGAGGGAGGAAGGCCTGGCTTCATATGCTCCTTCTAACAATAACTAGCTGTGTGATTGTGGGCAAAACCTCATTTAACCTCTCTGAGTTTCTGCTAAAAAAATGTGAGTTATAGTACCTATAGAACCTACGTCATTTGGGTTATCATTTAGTTCATATGTGATCATATGCTCAAAGCCCTTCTTAGACTTTTAAAAAGGTACATAAATGTTGATTTATTACCCAGTGACTTGCCTAAGGTCACATGGATAGATTTCCATTTGATTCTCTGAGTCATAATCCAATCTTTAAGAACTTAAAAAATTATTAGAAAAACCAGAAGGCTCATGATTAGGTCTCATTTTTTTTTTTTTTTTGCTAATAATTACTTTGGATTGCCAACACAATTTTGATTTAAGGAAACGCAGTTTAGAAAAACCAGGGACTGCTATGTAGACTACATGTCTTCTCATGGTGAACTTCTGATGTAGATAAAGATAATGTCATCATCATCATCATAACGACTGCAATAACTCACATTTCTATAGAACTTTTTAAGGTTTGCAAAGCACTTTCCTCACAAGAATATAAAAGAAAGAGTGGGAGAATCACTCCATACACAGCGGGGTACCTCTCAACACTTCCTAAATAGCCAGAGAACTAACAGCTGTTTCCCCTTTGCTGATTTTCTCAGAATCAATCATCTGGAGTTGTCTTTACGACCATATCAAGTTGTCAGGTAAATTCCACTTTCTTTCGCTTGGTACTGTTAGGATAATCGTGGTCAAGTCACCCAATCTTCCAGGTTTCAGTTTTTTTCTCTGGAAAATAAGAAAAGGTTAGACTAAATGATCTCTAAATTCTCTTTAAGCTCAAAAGGCCTAGGATTGTTATGAGCTTTCCCCTTTTTACTTTGAACACAGCTGATTTTGATTTTGTTGAATTTTCTTTCCTTAACCTCCTAAGTAAACTACCTGATAGGCTCTCTACAGTGACTGAGTACCAGACTATCCCCTGTCTGATTATAGAAACCAGAGGGAAAGTAATTATGAAACTTCCTATTTCTACTTTGAGCCAACTCACCTCTTCCCAAGGTCTGTGCTGGTTACTCCGACTGGGCCATCTCTGTTTCAGTACTAATCTAGAATCCATCTGTTTGAGAATCCCCCTCTAAAAAGAAAGGAATTCCAGAATAGATAGAGAAGCGTTGGAGGCCCAGATCATTGGATCATATATAGCTTTAGGTAAATGATCCTTGTCTATATGTTGTTTTCCTTAAAAATTATTTTATTGAAATCTCATTTCTAAATATAGTTCTTCTCTCTCTATAATGTCATAGCAAGTAACAAAGTATGAAAAAGAGAAAAAAAGTACTTTAGTAAAACAAACCAATGCAAGTATCTATGACAATCCATGCTCATTGCGAGGGAGGTGTGTCTTTTTCTTTCTATTCTTTGAGGCCAATATAATAACATAGTGTTGTAACAATAAGCACTCCAATATACACAGGGGGACCTGCTGCCACAGATTCTTTGATTTACTTCTCTAAAAGGAAAGGCAACCTTTGAGGGGTTAACAATCATTTTACTCAAGCACAGCTGTCAGAGAGAATCAAAATAAAAATTTCAGAGAAAATACAGAGAAATCAAGTCAACAGACATGCTTCCAAAATGTCTGATCATTAACATACATACATCTTTATCAGAGAGGGAACATCTTTATTTCTCAAAGGGGGAGGGGAGAGCTCTTTAGTGACTTCCCAGAGTCCTCTTCTAGTCACTAAGCCCCCAAAGTACTCACCCTCAGAGTATTTATACACTTTTTAGAGTCAGAGGGCATCCCAGCCCTTTGGCTTAGTGCCTCAATAGAAAAAACAAAAGGTACTTGGAACCCTCCTACAAAACAGCTCACCTAATCAAGCTGCCCTCAATGGGCAGGCCCATCAGTGGGTGGGAAAGACCTTCTTTAATCATATTATTCAATGAGAGGCACTTTTAGCAAAACAAAAACAGCAAATGATCCTAATTTGATGGCCATCACAAGCATTCAGTTTGTTTTTGTCTTTTTTATTTAGATTTCCGTGGTCATTGCATATATTGGTTTCCTGGCTTTTCTTCCTTCACTTTGCATCAGGTCCACTAAGTCTTCTTACGCTTCTCTGTATTGGTCACTGTTCACATACAGCAATGACATACCATTGCATTCCTGTGCCCCTCTTTGTTTAGCCATTCTTCAATCGATGCCTTATTCCTATTTTAGAAATAAGCCAGTTGAGAATTAGGGAGCTGATATGGTTTGCTCAAAGTCACCGTGAAATCATGAGTGAAGTTGCTCTTCTCATTCCACCACATTCCCTTTCAGACCTTTCCTTTGTGAGTGGTTCTCTGGGTCATTGCATTCCATTATGTAAATCCTGCCTTCCATGTGGCAGTACCTGCTATGTTTTGAATAGACTCTTCATGGAGAGGATCTGGCTGAGGAACAACTGGCAATCACAATTACTTTTAAATCAGCATGAGAAAAGCTGGGGCCATTCATACCATATCCTCCCTGCCTAGGTTGGGGCTCCAAGATGCTTGTGCAAACCTGAAAAGGGAGTCCCAGTGTGGTACATTCTGTTCTTGAAAGCAGAGATCCTGAATAGGTAGGGATGCTGTCAGAAAGGAAGCTCTCAGCATTCCATAGGTTGATGTCATGACCCAGAGAGGAGAGACTTATGAACATTCAATATGCCTCTGTTAGGCATTTGCTGTATGCCAGGCGCAGTGCTACATGCTAGGAGACAAAAAGATTAAAAGTAAATAACCCCTACCCTTGAGGAGTTTACAGAATACTATGTCTGGCAGCCCAGCCAATAGAGAAATTGGTCACTGTACAAACTGGGGGATGGGGAAGGATAGATTACTTTTAAAAAATATTGTGGGCCACATTCACATCTCACTTGTCTTTTTTCCTGTCCACACCTATGGTCATTATAAACTCTTTTAGGGGAAAAACCCCAACTTTGGACACAGTAACTTAAGTACTTGTTGATGGCTCACAAATCCTCAGGAACATTTTGCAGCAGCCCACTTTGCTGAGGAATTTCCTCTGTGCACATAACATCTAAGTATGACTTCTCAAAAAATGTAAATCTGGCACTGCACAGAAGCCAATAGTGAAATATATCCTTGGGTATGGCCGCAGATTCAGAGCTCAGTCATTTGTTTCACATTTGCAAGAAATGTGGAAATTGGTTCCCATTGCTCTTTTACCTAGTTACAGAAACATAAATCACGGCATGATTTGTGACGGTTTTGATGGTAACAGATTTCACCAAGTACACAAATTCTCTCTTTGGAGATTACACTGCTAGTAAATTAGTCATAAGGATTTATATTAGATGATAAAAGAGCACTTTGCTTTTCTCAACCCTTCATGTTATTAGCGGCAGAATAAAGCTCCAGTCTCTCTAATCTGATGGGTTTACAGACTTTAATCTTCTCTGTCAGTGTCACATGCTTCTGTTATTTCAAAGACTGCATTCTGTACACTTTCTTTGTGCTGGCTCTTTTCTGAGGACAATTTGCTTAATTGTCATCACTATTTAAACTGTGGCTATGTGTATAGGAGACCAAAACATCTAGTCAATACACTAGACAAAAATTAAATCAACTAATTTTTTTTTCCTTTTTGGATTGGAGAAAGGAGGAAGGAGTTTTTGATAGACTAAAATATTTGATTCAAATGATCAGTTTTCAGCCAGATATTTGTAGTCAAGTAGACATAATAGTCTATGTAGTTATTAGTGGCAGCCAAATCTTGAGAAACTAATATTCTTAGAGAAAAAAAAAAGACAGTTTTTGTCAATTCAGTGTTCAGCAAAAGTTCTTTGTTATGTTGAGACTCTGAATGAAAATTCCTATAATCTTTTCCAATCTGTGATATCGTTTGTGTGGACCACCACTGGTGGTCCAAAAGCACACCACTGGTATGCTTTGCCATAGATTTCTCATAGAGGTTCTTTCTAACTCACTTGGAGGCCCTTCTGTAGTTCTTTTAAATATTTTCAGAATCTTACCTTTGTATATAGGCTATCTACTTGTTCTTCTTTGCTCTTACTGAGTTGAATGATTGACTTATCTTCTTTTCCAGGCATACATGTCTTTGCTGATGATTTTGTATCACCCATACTGCTATGCAAGTCACCATGGGTAGTATGCTATATGTAACCTGTAGAAATACCCCTATGTCTCTACATGGCAGTGAGAGGCATAATGTTCAAAGTGTGAGAGGTTGTATCACCCAGACATTATTCACAGCCCTAAGAGCAACTGTGAATATGCCAGCATAGTTCTGAATCGCAAAGTATAACCAATTCTCCATATAGAAGGCAGAAGGAAAACATTTATTTGGACACCAGAAAGATAAATTCCAGCACCAGAAAGCCAAATACATCATAGTATCCAAGAAGTCAATACACATTTGCACTGCAGAGGGAAAAGCCATTCCCAAGTCTTACCCCTGCTGGGGCCTTCCCACAATCAAACACTCAGGAGCCTAGCTGTGTTTGCCTGCGTCCTCTCTCCTCCACTTCCAGCTATTCTTACCGTCTTCTTCCCAGCTCTGCTCCACCCTTCATGTTTCATCTGTTCAGCAAGCACCTCCCACACATGTAATCTGGGCTTCCATGTGATTTTAGCAGGTCACAGGGTCTGTTCACAATTGGGAAAGGGCTTCCCATTTAAATTGCCATTACAGTCAGTCTGAAGAGCTTTTGTATTCACTACATAGGTTAGTGGGGCAAGTGGTATCAGCAGAATTGCAACAGAAATGACAGAAAATAAGCACATAAAACAATATCTTAGGGTGGGACTTCAGCACAAGCACCCTGTCATTCCCTCCTTGAACAGATGGGGCCTAAAATTTTGGGGTAAGGGATGAAGGTCTCTTCTTCTGTAGCTACTTCCTGATGAAATTGGATGTGGAGTTATTCCTGCCCCAAGAGGTGAGAGGTCAGTACTTACCTGACATCCAGAGTTTGGTTGACTCCAGATCCAGGGGTGACACATCACAGTCATGGAGAGGGGTTGAGATCTGGCTTAAGCATTCAGGCATCTGTAGGTGGAGGGTACTAAGCCTGCAGGAAACAAATCTAGCAAACATGTTTAACAGACAAAATGCCAAAAAGAAACAAGGAGATAATAACCAGAAGTAAGGTAGGTAGGATCAGTTGTGCTTCTGGAGTCCATGAACCCACTATCATAGCCTCATTCATGGTAGAATATATGAATTAAGAGTATGACTTGGTAATTATCTTCTCCTGAATAAACAACAGTTATGGTTGGAATGGTTTGGAATACCCTCTGGCTTCCATTTTACCCATACTTTACTTCCCAATTTTATTCTATCAGTAGAACCCAATCCTTTAGTTCCTCGGCTATTTATTTTGGAAGGAGGTTCAGTTTGCACAAGGGTATTGTTTCACAAGGAATAATAATCACTTGAACTATTCTATCATTTGTTCAGAACTGTATGGGTTCTTCACCTAAATTTTAGAGTGTCATGATAATTTCTCTTGATAATTAGAATCTGTCACTTCAGCCAATACATGTATTCCCTGCACTGCTCATTCTGATTTAGGGAATATCCATCCAAAATGATTTTTGGGGATTCTCATGCACATTATAGTCGAGAGTTTTCTTATTTCTTTTCTATCCAGCCGTAAGTCCTCTATACAATGTAAGTCATATCTGGCTGAACCAGGTATCCCTGGATGTGGTCTGGGACATCTGGCCTCACAGTCCAATGCTCAATATTTGGGTTCTTATGTGTTTGTTGTTTTCTAATTTGCAGATTTGGGGTCATCATTCAGGCTAGAGGTGTACTGTCTCCCAATGGTCTATTGTTCAAATTACATAAAGCAATGAATAAGTTATCTTTCCAATGTTGATAAGAATTATTAGAACTTAACTTCCTTAACTGTTCTTTCAATAATCCATTTATTCTTTCAATTAACCCAGATGCTTGTAGATAATATGGAATATGTTTCTGTATTGTTTAATACACAATATCTCTTCATTTCATTACCTTTGAAATGTGACCAATAGTCACTTTGAATCTGCATTGGTGTTCCATAATATAGACTTATGATAGCTAGAGTTTTACCGGTGTTTTTCTGGGGTTGCATTCTTATAGGGACCAAGCACTAACAACGCAAGTATATATAAACTTGCATTCTTTATCTTGGGGTAGGGGTCCAATATAATCTATTTGCCATATTTGGACTGGAACTTTTCCACTCTCTAGTTACCACCCAAGGAGTAGTTCATTCCTTTTCCAATTGACATACTTAACTTTCCTTTGCTACTTGTTTTAACAATGAATGAGAGATACTAATACCTTGGTCTTGTGCCCACTGGTGTGTGGCCTGGACCCCTAAAATGGCCAACCTTTCGATGGACCCATTTTGCTGGTACCAGATCATGAGTTGGTGCCAGAGTAAGGACGATAAGCTGAGTAGCAATCTTTGCTAATCGATTAGCATGTGCATTGTACTCATGTCTTAGCATGGTAAGGGTCACATGAGCATCTACATGAAAAACTGGCAAATTAGTAAGCAAAGACACATCCCATATATCTTTCCATAATTTTTTGCCCCATATTTGTTTGGTATGAATTTCCCAATTTTGATTTTTCCACGTGGGCATCCATTAGCTACCTCCCATGAATCAGTGAATATATGGCACTGTCCTCCTTGTTCTGTTTTGACAGCTTGGTGTACTGCTATAAATTTAGCATATTGACTACTTCTACCTATCCCAGTGCTTTCCAAAGTCCACCTTGTATATGGGTTATAGGTTATCACTTTCCAGTGTCTTTTGTGGCCCAAATATTTTGCTGTCCCACCAGTAAACCATGCACATCTTTCTTGTTCTTCAGTTAATCCATCATATCCCTCATTCCATTTTACCAAGGACTATAACAACTGTGGCTTTGGTTCAGGGGATATATCATTTCCCTCAGTATCTATATTTGCCAAAGATTCATGTAAAGCAGAAACTCCACTTTTACCTGCTTTAGATCTATTTTGAATATACTGTTTCCATTTAATAACGCTAGCCTCTTGAACATGTCCAATTCTATGAGATGCTAGAGTACTCATTACCCAGGCCATAATCAGGATTCCAGACCTTACCTCATGGTGAGTTGTTCAGTCTCTACCAAAGCCCAATAGGCAGCTAACAACTGCTTTGCAAAAGGGGCATATTGAATTCCAGATGAAGGGAGTTTCCTAGACCAAAATCCTAAGGATATATTTTAGCTTTGTTTTTTTGCCATAAACTCCAGTTTGCATATTCATCCTGTACAGTTATTTGTAATTCCACCAGGCCACTTTGCATAGGCCATAAATCTGGGGCCAATTGCATAGTGGCCTTTGCTTCTTCAAAAGTTTTACTCTGCTCAAGTCCCCAATTAAATTCATATTTTTTCCTAGTAATTTTATATAAGCATTTCAAAATTTGTTCTCAATGCAGTATGTGATGTTGCCAGTATCCAAATAATCCCATAAACTTTTGGGCCTCTTTCTCATTGGTGGGGATAGGAAAATCTTGAATCTTTTGTTAGACTTACAGAAAAATCTCTCACAGTCCCTGATTCCATTGTGTACCCCAAAATTTTATGATTTGAAATGGTCCTTGAATCTTTGCAGGGTTGACTTCCCATCCTTTTCTTTTCTTATGCTCAATTAAAAGAGTCAAACTCTTCTCCACTTCTTTTACATTTTTTTCCCTGTATCATAATATCATCTACGTAGGGGTAAGTTGTACACCAGGTAGCTCTAATTCATGTAAATGTTCAGTTACAATCCTATGACAAATAGGGTAGATATCCTCAGGGCAAGTGGGTAAAAATATATTGTCGGCCCTGCCAAGTGAAAGAAAATTGATCCTGTTGTTTTGAATCTATTGGAATAGCAAAGAAAACATCAGCTAAATCAATAACTGTGTACCAAGTCCCATCATATTTCTGGATCCTTTCTATTGAGGTAATGGTATCTGGAACAGCAACCTAGTAGGGAGAAGTCACCTTATTCAACTGTCTATAATGCACTGTCATCCTCCATGTCCCATCTGACTTCCTAACCCCAGGTATAACATTCCTATCAACTACATCCCTTAGTTCTGCATGAAGAAACAAAAACCCCCACAAAGTTCTGCATTCACATTATACCTCAGGGTCTGTTACTCTCTCTCCATAGGGACACCTAGCTGCTTAATATAATATCATGAAGACAATATTGCTGTTTTTTAAAATGGACTTTTGAGGATGGCAGCAGCTTGGGATTGTTGGAAGCTCTGTGTAATTTCCATAACACAAGGGAACTAAATTCTATTAACTCAACTCTGAATCTAGCACCTCTTCTACCAGCAGTGTTTATCCAATATAGATTTATTGATGGACTAACTCAATGGATTGCCCATCCAGTGGCAATTTGTAGCTCATTTCGGTTCACTAAGTATTGATTATGTCCCTACTATCGTATTTTCCAGCTACTATGCTAGTTACTGGGGATATAAATGCAAAAACATTTTTCTTTTCCTAATTATATCAAATAATCATTCACCCTTCTGCAGTGTCTATCTACTGTTATATACTTAGGGACAAAGCTGAGCATATCTAATTCCTCTTCTGTATGACTGTCTTTCAGATACTTGAAGATAACAATAAATATTATGTGATACACACACACACACACACACACACACACACACACACACACACACACACACACACACACACACATATATATATACGATGTGGCAAAAACCAAAACCAAAACACACATGTACTAGCTCTGGAGTCCGAAAATCTGGATTCAAGAAGTGGTTCTACTTCTGTGCCTTTCCCTCTTGATGGAGTTGGACTAGATGACTTCTAATTTCTCTTACAGGTTAAGATCTATATATGATCCTACAAACTTCTAGTCCATCCTCCTTTCCACTAAATCCAGGGGTGTGCTGAAGCTAGTTCAAACTTACTCTTAGAAGCTACTTGTTCAGTTTTCAACATGAACATTTATACTTCAGAAATTAGCAAATGGAACAAATTTTGGCTTATTTTTTTTTGTTCTGTTGATTGTGTACTCTTAAGAAGGTGATAACGAGAATATTAATAATTCAATAATAATTGATTAATTCAATTATAATGCAGTATATATTCAATTCAATATAATTTAATAATAAACTTAAAAGTATATCAGTACATACATTCATTCATACATACATATCAGTACATACATTCCCCTCTCCTTTCCCCACTAAGTTGGTTGTTAAACATTTACCAGCATGCTACTGATTAGATCAAACAGGTTATGAATTATAAGAACTCTGACATTTCATTTTCTTACGTTTATATGTCTCTGGCAGAGAAGTTTAATGTATATAAATATGTATTCCCCTTAAAAGGAAATAAATTGTGACAAATTAAACATGAAAGGCTTTAATGCAGATTCTTTTCCCCTAGGTTTTCTGGTGTAGGTAGCCTTTCTAGGGTTGGGTATGGCTGATAGGCCTGAATAAATTTGCCTTTGGGACATAGGTTTTGATATGACCCCTGTTGGACCAAATTCCTTTTAAAACATAGGTTCTTAGTGATGTGTGTGTGTGTGTGTGTGTGTGTGTGTGTGTGTGTGTGTGTGCGTGCATGCCTTTAGCAGTCTGGTGAAACCTATGAACCTCTCTTCTCAGAATAATATTTTTAAATGCAAAAATTAAAATGTATAGGCTAAAAAAAGAATCTAATTCTATTGAAATATGTCAATTATCAAACTACATTTTTCATAAGTTTATGAGCCTCAAATTAAGAGCCTTTGTTTTAGAAGGAAGTCCTTTTGGAAAGGATTTAGGAAAGCTAGATGATAGAGGTTGCAAAGGTTTCTGACTCCAAGGTAAGAGAGGATGATAGCACTAGGGGCTATCCTCCTAGAATAAGATAGATTATGAACTGTAATCAACTGCATATTTGGTTATCTACAGAATTGAAGTAAGTAACTACTTTTGATTCAGGGGTAATGGAATAAACCAGGAGCTTAAAAATAAAACAAAACTTTTCCTACCTTAAAATCAGATATCTAGAATTCTACCTCTATTTTTGGTTTCTTTTTAAAATTCAAATAAAGATAGGAATTATGATAACTTTAAGGTGTCAGCCATTTATACCTTAATGGGAGCAGACCCTTTCCAGAGAGAAGATTTTAATTGGTGGGAGGGTAGATAGAGAGTCTAAAGGAAGTGGGTATTTGAGAAAATACCAAGAAATGGTATTTCTTGAGCAAAAGGAGGAAGTGATGCAAAAGTACTTAGGACAGTGATTTGAACAAAACTGGCACTTAATGAGTATTTCTCCAAGTGTCACAGTAATGTTGATTAGGGGTTTCACCTTCTAGGTGAAATTGTCTTATATGA
The DNA here is from genome assembly GCA_023548195.1 of Bettongia penicillata ogilbyi. Lineage (NCBI taxonomy): Eukaryota > Metazoa > Chordata > Mammalia > Diprotodontia > Potoroidae > Bettongia > Bettongia penicillata. The sequence goes on from JAJHZJ010000291.1 coordinate 4,883,982, forward strand.
AGGTCATTTTGTTAATTTCCATTAATGATGCCTTCTTCAATAGGTTTTAAGACATTAGTGCTGAATTTTGCTCTACAGTGAATAGTGTTTTAGTGAGTTTCCAATGTGTTTTCTTAATTCTCAGATTCTGAATTGAGTGAAACTGATAGTCTTACAATGCAGTGTCTGTATATACAAACTTAAGATGAATGCCCCTCAGTCCTCATATTGATTCAACATATGACTGCTGCATTGAATTGGATCTGTAAGTTTCTGTTTAAATCAGTCATCCTTCTATGTGACTCTGGACCTAAATGAAGGGGTATTTTCAGTTCATGTCTCTTTTTCTGTTGATCTTGGAGAAGCAGCACAGACCTTGTCTGGTCTAGTCCGGTTACCGAATAGAATGGTGGGTTGTGACTCAGTGGCTACTTCTGGGCCTTTTTCCAATCCCTTCAAAGGAAATAGTTATTTGGGGAATTGATCAATTGGAATTTAACAATATTATTTTAAGTCACAGTGCCTGGTATATACTAGATGCTTAATAAATATTTCTTATTGGCAGATATCATTAAAATCATATTAATAACATCTATCTCCCATGTCTATGCTTTGCCTTGGCTGTACCCCATGATTGGAATGCACCATTTCCTCATGTCATAGAATTTCTAGTTTGTCTCAAAGTTCATTCCAGATGTTGCCTCCTGCATGAAGGCTTTTCTGACCACTGGACCTGCTGCAGTATGTTTGCTCCCCATACAACCACGTGTTTATTTTGTGAACATTTGTATTTATCTACACACGTGTCTGTTATTCCTCCTACATTCTCTCTCCCCTCAGAAAGCAAGGTTCTTGGGGGCAAAGACTGTTTCACTTCTGTTTTGGTATTCCCAGCACTGAGCACAGTGCTTGGCACACAGTAGTTTGCTGATACTTTTGAAAGCAAACATCAGGAAAAGAGAAAATCCCATTCCATACTCAAGGAGCCAGTGTTTTCCAGTAAATCTTTGACTACCATTTTGCTTCCCAAATCATTATGAACATCATACTTTTAGAATTTATTTAGAATGTTGCAAGGTCTCCTTAACTGACAATTGTTAGATAGCTGGAGTTATAAATGCCCAGGGCTACCACTGCTAGTCTTGTAATGACAATATATTCCCAGGCTAACCTTACAGACCTCATCATCACTTACTCCTGCATGAGTTTTTCTGTGTGCAAGAGTTCTAAACCACTTTTTTTTGTGACAGAAGCCTTTTCCAGAATCATATTTTTAAATATACAAAATAAAATGCATACAATTACAAAAGGAAGTCAACTATATTCATTAAAATGTCAGAGCAGCAAGATCATGGACCCCAGATTAAAGACTGTGGTAGAGGTACCCAGGCAGCCAATCTCTGAGTCCTAACTGAGACAAACATTATGAATACCCTATATATCCCAGGATGCCTTTCCCCAGGGGAAGGGAAAACATCAGGGAAATACTTTGACATGGCAGTTGCTGTGGTTCTCGGCCTCTCTTGTTTTGTGAAACTGTGAATCACTGTCTATCTTAGTGGGTTCCAATGTAGTGAGAATTGTGAAGGGAATTTTTTCCTTTATCATCCTTTGTTTCCTTCTAACCCCACAGGGTCCCAGGCTTCTAACAAGAATTATTAGGAAACTTGAGATCCTCATGTGAAGCATGAGATGTACTCTGTAGCTAGGTTGAATTAATGAAATGAACTAGAGTACCATATTTTAGTATTACCAGAAGGTAAAAAGGAGTAAATAATTCCTTTGGACCTCATTTTCCTCATGGGCATCTCTTCCCTGCAGCTGCCTACAAACATGTTCAGATTTCCCACATCTTAAAAACTTTCCTTGAACCTGCCAGCTTGTCAAACTGTCTTTATATCTTTCTTCCCCTTCATGGCCAAATGGAGGGGAACTGTCTACATACACTCAGTTGCCTCCACTTTCTCACCTCCTACTCATTTCTCGATCCTTTGTAGTCTGGCTTCCATCCATACCATTCAAATGAAAGTACTCACTTTAAGGCCATTAGTGTGATCTCTTTAAGGTGAAATTAAATGGGCTTTTCTTACCCTTCATGATCTCTCTGCACCAAATAGCTCTGTTAAATACACTGCTTTTCCCTGGGGAAGGGCATCCTGGGATATATAGGGTATTCACAACGTTTGTCTCAGTTGGGACTCAGAGCTTGGCTGCTTGGGTACCTCTACCAGGGTCTTTAATCTAGGGTCCTTGATCTTGTTGTTTTGATATTTTGATCAATATAATTGACTTCTTTTTGTAATTCTATGCATTTTATTTACATCATTTTATTCCTTCTTTCCTGGATTTTCATGAAAGTGCTCTCTCATGCCTCTCTTATCTGTAATAAAGGTCTCCTTGGCAGGATCATCATCCATTCATCCCATCCCCATGCCTGGAGGCACTCTAAGTGCTCTGTCCTAGGCTCTCTCTTTTTTCTGTCTTTGAACAGGCTATCTTATGGGCCTGGAATGCCACCCCTCCTCCCCTCTGGTCACTTCAGTGCCTAGTACTGGTTCCTAGCAGGCCTTGAAAAATACTAGTAGATGCAACTACACAGTGAGACTGTGTTAGAGAATCCATAAAGGCTTTTCAAGCTTTAGAATTCCATGATTCTGATTTTGAATTGACTTACATCCATAACCTTATCTACCTATAAGCAAGGATGTCTTATCAGTAAATTTCCATTTTGTTGTCATTGTTAACCTTATCAGTATGAAAGAAAGATGAATAACGAAGAACCATGGCCGACTTTCCCCCCATACATCTTGGCTCAGGATGTATATATATCTCCTTCTGAGTCACATCAATAATGCTGGGTTTTTTTTTTCAGAGTTCCTGACTTTGAGGGGAAAAAAAGTAGAAGGGAATGTGTGTGTGTGTGTATGTGTGTGTGTGTGTGTATGTGTGTGTGTATGTCAAAGGAGAAGATACACAGAAATATATATATTTGTAGCATATGTGTATATACATGTATGTATTTGTATATATACATACACATATATGTATATGTAAATACATGTATATACATATATATGCTACAAATATATATGTGCATGTGTATATATGTGTGTATGTATGAGTGCATATGTATATCTCCAAACCCATTTTTTCCCCCACTTAGGACCATTGGATTTTAGAATAGAAAGGGATCTTGGAGACCAAATATCCAACCCCTTCATTTTGCAGATGAGGAACTAAGTTCTCAAGAAGCAATGTGACATGTCCAAAACCATTTAGTAAAAATCAGCTTTGTCTCTAGTTTTTTATTTCAGATTTCATTCTCAATGCTAAT